>CM056050.1:236672489-236929989 GCA_029574335.1 Rana kukunoris | reverse complement strand
TCTTAAACTGCAGCCTGTAGAACTGCCTGTCCAAAGGCAGAATCCGCATTCCTTCTCACGTCTAGTTGATAAAACTTTGTAAACGTGTGGACTGATGACCACGTCGCCGCCTTGCATATCTGAGCCATAGAGATCTGATGGTGTGCTGCCCAGGAGGCGCCCATGGCCCTGGTAGAATGGGCCTTTACCGACAAAGGAGGAGGCAACCTCTTCAAACCGTAGGCTTGAATGATTAATTGTCTAATCCATCTCGAGATGGTGGATTTTGCAGCTGCCTGCCCCTTCTTGGGGCCATCTGGTAGAACGAACAACACATCTGTTTTCCGGATCTTTTCTGTAGCTTTAAGATAGGCCTTCATGGCCCGGACAATATCCAAGGTATGCAGCAACCCCTCCTTTCTAGATGTGGGTTTCGGAAAGAAGGATGGAAGTACCAAATCCTGGTTCAAGTGAAAATTGGATATAACCTTTGGTAGAAAGGAAGGATGGGGCCGGAGAACTGCCCTGTCCTTATGTAGAACGAGATATGGTTCCTTACACGATAAGGCTGCTAATTCTGACACTCTCCTGGCCGAAACTATGGCGACCAAGAAAGCCAACTTTCTTGTCAGTAAAACTAAAGGAATCTCAGCCAACGGCTCAAAGGGTTGTTTCTGTAGAGTGGACAGGACAAGATTTAAGTCCCATGGACAAATTGGTGACTTGACAGGAGGATTAATACGCAAGACCCCCTGTATGAAGGTCTTTACCAGCGAGTGGGTGGCCAGCGGCCTCTGAAACCACACTGACAGAGCTGAAATCTGTCCCTTGATTGTGCTTAATGCCAGGCCTTTATCCACTCCTAGCTGGAGAAAACTTAACACCCTATCAATGGTATATTTGCGGGAATTCCATCTTTTGGATTCACACCAGCCTACGTAGTTCCTCCACACCCTGTAATAAATCACCCTGGAGGCCGGCTTTCTAGCCCTAATCAGGGTAGGAATTACCTGCCTAGACAGACCTCTACCCCTGAGAATCAGGGATTCAGCCTCCAGGCCGTCAAATTTAGACGTTGTAATGTAGGGTGGAGGATCGGGCCTTGTGAGAGTAGGTCTGGTCGTAGAGGAAGAGTCCAAGGGTCTCCCACTGCCATCTTCAGGACTAGTGAGTACCATGTCCTCCGGGGCCAAGCTGGAGCTACTAGAATGACCGGCTTGTGCTCCACTCTGATCCTGCGCAACAGGCGAGGAAGTAACTGTAGCGGAGGGAATGCATATAGAAGTTTGAATTGATGCCAAGGGCAAACCAACGCATCGGTTCCGCAGGCCATAGGGTCCCTCGCTCGAGACACGAACCTGTCTAGTTTCTTGTTGAACCTGGATGCCATTATATCTACGTCTGGCATTCCCCACCTCTGGCAGATTGCCTGAAAGACCTGGGGATGCAGAGACCACTCCCCTGGCAACAGAAGTCTGCCTGCAGGTTGTCCACTCCGGGAATGAATATCGCCGAAATGCAGGGTACATGAACCTCTGCCCACTGAAAAATCAAGCTCACCTCCCTCTGAGCGGCCTGACTCCTGGTTCCCCCTTGGTGGTTTATGTATGCCACTGCTGTGGCATTGTCTGACTGGATTCTCACCGGGAACCCCTGTAATCTGGAGGTCCATGCCAGAAGGGCTAGGCGAGCAGCTCTGATCTCCAAGATATTGATGGGGAGCTGCCTCTCTGTTTTCACCCAAGTTCCCTGGCGAGAGAACCCCTCGAAGACCGCCCCCCAGCCTGCCAGGCTGGCGTCTGTGGTAACTACCTTCCAGACAACAGGGCCGAAGGATCTTCCCTTTAGAAGATTCTGAGGGTTCAACCACCAGGCCAGGCTTTGTCGGACCCTTGATGATAGCGTCAAAGGGGACTCTAAGGCATGTGCTCTCTTGCCCCAGGCTGCTAGAATGGCTGCCTGTAGGACGCGAGTGTGGATCTGAGCGTATGGTACTGCCTCGAACGTGGCCACTAGCTTGCCTAGTAACCGCATACACAGGCGAATAGTTGGTTTTTTCTTGCTTAGAACCAACTGAACCAACCCCTTGATAGCCTCGATCTTTACAAGGGGCAGGAACACCCTTTGCTGTTCTGTGTCTAACCTCATGCCGAGGTATTCCAACTGCTTTGTAGGCTGGAACGCTGACTTTTCCCGGTTTAGGACCCAGCCGAATCCTTCGAGGTACTGAACCGTGAGGTTTACTGCCTGTTGCAGACACGGCCGTGAGTGATCTATGATTAAAAGGTCGTCCAAGTACGCTAGGACTGTGACCCCTTGGATCCTTAAATTGGCCAGAACTGGGGCTAGGATCTTCGTGAATACCCGGGGGGCCGTGGCCAGCCCGAAGGGGAGCGCCCTGAATTGGAAGTGTCGCTGCCCCACCGCGAAGCGTAAAAATCTTTGATGCGACTGAAAGATTGGTACATGAAGGTAAGCATCCTTTATGTCTATGGAAGCCAGAAAATCGTCCCTCTGAAGCGCGGCGGCTGCTGACCGGATGGATTCCATCCGGAAGGAACGAACCCTTAGGTAACCGTTTAACCTCTTTAGGTCCAAGATTGGCCTGACATCGCCGTTGGGCTTTGGTATGACAAAGAGATTGGAATAGAAACCTAGCCCTTGCTCTTGGGCTGGCACCTCTATTATTACGTCCTGGCAAAGCAGGTGATCCAAAGCTGCCAGCATTGAGGCCTTCCTTGCTGGATCCTTTGGTAGCCTTGACTCTTGAAAATGAGGCGGAGGAAAGTTTAGAAACTCCAGTCTGTAGCCTGCGGTTACAGACGCCCGGACCCATTTGTCGGGGATCTTGGCTTCCCAAACTTCTGAGAAGAAACGAAGCCTTCCCCCCACCCGCGAGAGTGGGGGCGCCCCTTCATAAGGCAGACTTAGGGGCTGTCTTTGTCGGCTTGCGATACCATGGCCTCTTACCCCCAGGGGCCTGTCCCTGCGATCTACTGTTAACGTTGGATCGTGCAGGCGGCCGTCGATACTGCCTGGAATTTGAGGGCCCTGAGACAGGAAAGAGCTGCCTTTTAAATGTAGGACCCCGGAATGTCTTTTTGACCGGTAAAAGGGTACTGTTGCCACTTGAAATAGTCTGAATGTATTTATCCAGATCCTCCCCGAAGAGTCGTCCTCCCTGGAAGGGAAACCCTGCCAGAAGCTTTTTGCATGGGGGCTCCGCCGCCCAGTTCTTCAACCATAAGAGCCTTCTCATGTGCACCAAAAATAGTGATAAACGAGAGGCCTGCTGGATGGAATCCTTTATAGCATCTACAGCAAAACACAGAGCTCTGGGAATGTCAGAAAACTCTTCTGCTTGTTGGGTAGGCATGTCCTTTAACATTTCTTTTGTCTGGTCCTTTAACGCCTGACAAACTCCAATTGCAGCCACAGCTGGCTGTACCACTGCTCCTGTCGTAGCAAAGGATGCTTTTAAAAGTGTCTCTAACCGTTTATCAACCGGATCTTTAAACATATGTATGTTTTCCACCGGGCAAGTTAGTGATTTATTCACACATGAGATGGCTGCATCCACCACTGGGAGCCTCCACCTCTTGGAGAATTTTTCCTCCATGGGATAAATGACCGCAAATCTCTTCGGTGGCAGAAAAATCCTGTCCGGCCGTACCCAATCCCGAAAGATCAATTCCTCCAAGAGAGGATGGACCGGAAAAACTGCGTTGCTTAACGGAGCTTTCAAAGAGCCCAGAGAGGATACCGGAGGAACCTGAGGCTCTGGCAATGGTAAACTAAATGCCGAGCGGACCATGTCCGTCAAAGACTGCACCCACAGTCTCTCTGTCTGGGAGTCTGAAAATGGTTCCTCAGAGGTAGATCCCTCAATCCCTGAACCCTCTTGGTTCAGGTCTAGTTGATCCTCCTGCGATTCCAATTCTTCCGGAGAGAGAATCTCAGCATCTGAGGATACACCTCTTGGTGATGGGGATCTAACCCGTTTCTTGCCAGGAATAGCTCTAGCGATCAATGCTGCTATTCTCTCTTCTAGCCCCCCTAGGGATACAGCTAGCATCTCCTCTGTGATAAACACAGGGCTGGGCTGATCTGGGCCAGCCTCCGCACCAGACCCCCCTAATGGCTCATCCAAGGCGACCTTTATGGGAATAAGTTGCGGGGAAAGTATCGGCATATCATCAGAATCAGAGGGGGAACCCCTTTGTTTTTTGGTCTTTTTTGTACCCTTTGACCCCGAACCTTTGGACGCCATAATACAAAATCGAGGGACTCCGCCAACAACAACAGACTGTAGTGGCCAGGAGTACAAAACTAGAGTTTAGGGGACAATAGATCACTAATGCCCAAAAACTGATGGGGCCCCGTATGTTTTTTTTTTTTCTTAAATATATATAAGTCTCTTTCTTTTTTCTTTTTTTTTTTCCAAACATACAGTGACCCCAAACTTAGTTTGCCAGCCTCCAACCTGCTGCAAAAAGGGGAATTTTTTGGCTTAACAAAAAGGCATTGGAACAAAGTCCAGCATGTACTACCCCTCTTCCGCCACCGGGAGTCACTGTTCTGCCGCTCTGCGTCCTCTCCCTTTGAGATCAGCCTCAGACTGAGCACTGACAATGCCTGCTGATCTATAACAGCACAAGGCGCGCCCCTGTATGACGCTGCAGGCACGCCCCCCCCCCCCGCCCTCCTCTCTGAACGGCGCGAAAAACGTCTATAAGACGTGCGCGCGCGTATGCCGGAGCAGGAGGAACATGGAGGAGCCGCGCTGCTGGAGACCCAGGACTGCAGTATCAGGCGGCAGATTCAAACCCCCGGCCAGGTAGGACTCTCCAAAAGGCCCCATAGGGATCCTTACCAGTCCTAGGAAGAAAGCAGCAGGTAGCTAGCAACACCATTCTTAGACAGGGGAACCTAGTGATGGGGGAAAAGGGATCATCCTGTCTTTCTCAGACATAGTGAGCAAGGTTGCCAATGCAGAGCATACTTAGGCTACCCCCCTTTTAGGTTACCCCGGAGAGCCTGCTGTCGAACCAAGTCCCGCAGGCTCCCCTCTTACCTGCTCCATGCTGCAGGATGTTTGTCCAGCAAAACGATCCAATCTTCTCCCATCTCCGTGGGTAGCGTAGTAGACCTTCAGGCCCTGGGGTCCTATGAAGGTACCCACTGTCCTGGACCTATATAGCACCCTGGCAAACAGGAACTTATGGTTCTTTATGAACTCCAAGTCCTGGGCCCAGGGTCCAGCCCTCCAAAGAGGAGCATTATAGGCAAAACCCCACGGTTTGGGGCCCGGGTACTGTCCACTTTGGCACTGAGGCTCCTTGGACAGATCCGGTTAGCCCGCCCTTAATCCCAAGGATGTGGAGCAAAGCTATTCCGTGACCAACACCTAAGACACTGGCGAAAAAACTGAGGGACTCCCTCTAGGGGAGGGGGTTATATAGGGAGGGGACTTCCTGTTTGAGATTGCCAGTGTCCACACCTGAAGGTACTCCATATAACCCATATAGTAATGAATATGCCGCTCTGTGTCCCGTGATGTACGAGAAAGAAAAGGCTCCTGTTCCTTTAAAGCATGTTCTACAGCACAGTGTCTGTGTTGTGTAATTTGGCCCCCTGTAGCACCTGAAATACCAAGCTGATTCTGCCTGTTTTTTCCCTTACCTCTGTAAACTGACCACGGTTCATCATGACCTGGAAAGGGTATGTATGCCGCTCATACTTGGTAGAGAGGGGCCATGTATAGCTCCGGGGGTGGGGGGGCAGAGTGAAACATTTTTGAGTCCAGGCTGAGGTTGCCACTCCACTCACCTCTCTAGGACATCTGAGATGAGTGACCTCCAGGGGCTACCCTTTTAATCTCATCTCAAGCCATGTCATCATGTAGACTAGAAATTACATACCAATTGGACATCCCAGCTCCCAATATTGCAACCTGAAGGCCTTCTTTTTACAGGGTACAGAACTTCCCCAAGAAATGGAATGACCTGCTTATGTCATTGGCTCACTGACTTTTCCAGAAAAATACAAGTAAAAAGTTTTGCATACTCTGCAATAGAAATGTAATTGTGGTGAGAAACGTTCTAATGTTTAACTGATTCAGATAATGATACTTTCACTGAAAGTGAATCAGCCAAGAATGATCAGTCACAGACTCTTCGTTTTCTCAGAGTTACTCTGTCAATGGGTAGTACTCCCAATGCTCCTATTTTACCATTTCAGGACATTTTTCCAGTGACACATATCAGATGAGTTAAAATAAGAACATAGAAAATTTAGGAACCAAAGCTATATGAAACAAAAAATGATAATTGTTTTGCAGCATTAATATGTTTTGCAAAAATATAAAAAATTGATATGATTCACATTTATCAATTTCATTGTAAAACATGTATGAGCAGAGAGTAGAGGAGTTAACCAACTTCATAGAACTAAGATTTGACAAAGAATGGATAAATTAAAATAGGCAGAATTACTATTTTTTTAAGATTCACACTATGAAGTTTGCAAAAGTCTGATGCTTGGCACGATCTGCCATGCAGAAATGGTAAATTCACATACAAATTAAGGATTATCCATAGTCTCCTATAATAAGTGTGTTTGTTTTTTTGGTTTAACTCTCCACTAACTGTGAACCAGAACCTTATCTCATTCGGCTAAAACCTTCATTTAGAGACTGGAGAAATATTGCATCTACATACTGTATATTTTTATCTTATGGTTTTTATCCTTTAGGGGTTAGATATAGTTTCAATATAAGAAAAAAAGTTAGCCAAATACGGTAGACTTATATAAGCAGCTACCTTTAAGGCAGGCATGTCTAAAGTCCGGCCTGGGGGCCAATTGCGGCCCCCTTTCCAGTTTAATGTGGCCCCCTGGTAATTTGGTTATATACTGTATTTATCAGTGCTGCTTCGGAGGGGGCAGGAAGGGGCGGGGAATGAGTGCTGTCAAATTACATACAGGATAATCTCCCATTTACTCTGCGACATCTGTAATGGGAAGTCTTGTCTCCTGGGCTGCCATTGGACAACTCCTCTGTATATCATAGGAGGCAGGACATTGTATTAAAGAGGCTGCTGTGTTAACATGAGATTCTCCTGTATGTAATCGGTTAACGCTCGTCCCGCTTCCCCTCAGAGGCTGGAGATGGGCATCGATCAGGCTGCATTCATGGCAATGGCAAGGCTGGATTCATGGCAATGGCAAGGCTGCATTGATGGGCAATGGCAAGGCTGCATTGATGGGCAATGACACTTATTTTGCTTCACAGTTCTTAACATTTTTTCCTGAAACTTCCCTCCTAACATTAAAGGGGTAATTCCCCCAAAAACCTTTTTTTAACATTGCATGAGGCTCGTTATGTCAAGGGGAATCGGGTAGTTTTTTATTAGAAACGAAGCAATACTTACCGTTTTACAGATGCATCGTCTCCGTCGCTTCCGGGTATGATCGTCTGGTCTGGGCGTGCCTATTTGATTGACAGGCTTCCGACGGTCGCATACATCGCGTCACGAGTAGCCGAAAGAAGCCGAGCGACGGTGCGGCTCTATACTGCGCCTGCGCACCGTCGTTCGGCTACTTTCGGAAAATCGTGACGCGATGTATGCGACCTCGGAAGCCTGTCAATCAAATAGGCACGCCTATAGTCGGAGCCCATACCCGGAAGCGTCGGAGACGATGCATCTGTAAAACGGTAAGTACGGCTTCATTTCTAAAAAAAAAAAAAATGATTCCCCTTGACATAACGAGCCTGAATAAATGTTAAAAAAAAGGTTTTTGGGGGAACTACCCCTTTAAGGTGCGTGTTATACGCCAATAAATACGGTATATTCAATTACATAAAGAGAAAAAAGTGCAGCGCATGTTCACTTCATCAAATCTGGCCCTCTTTGAAAAAAAGTTTATTTATACGCCAATAAATACGGTATATTCAATTACATAAAGAGAAAAAAGTTTATTTATACGCCAGTAAATACGGTATATTCAATTACATAAAGAGAAAAAAGTGCAACGCATGTTCACTTCATCAAATCTGGCCCTCTTTGAAAAAAAGTTTGGCCACCCCTGCTTTAAGGGCTTCTAAGATTCTACTGGATGGTATTCTAAATGCATTTAGTGTGGGAGAAAGCATCAATCTAATCTTGTAATGGCACAGCGTATGCACATTATATACAGTACAAAGTTTAAGTCTGTGTCGACGGGCTTTTGTACCCTTCAAGCAGGTTTTACATTCCTATATGAATAAATGGCAAAACCCACTTGTAGGAGGTAGAATTCAGTTTGGAAAGTTGTCATATGCACCTGTCATTGTATTCTGAATGATGTTATATGCATCTAAAAATGTGGCCAAACATGCCATCAACACTAGACCTAAGACTTTCAACAAACGTCCTTAGTTTTCTTGTTTCTACAGCTCCAATCATACTCTTGATCAAGTCTTTCTTAGCATACATACTGTGGAATGGCAAATGAATTCAATGAAAAAATTATAATGCCAGCACCCAATTTTGTTCTTTGTTAACATCACCATCTGTATTGTATGCGAGACATGTTTTAATTGCACTAATTGCACATTATTTCAAAAATGTAAACTGAAACCAAGCAGTTAAAGCAGTTGGAATTCAAGGTTTCACCAACAACAAAACATTGAGAAGCCAAGAGTAACTATTTAATGCAAATTTTGAATTGCAATATTGCATATGATTTCATAATATAAAATTAATGAACCATGAGGTTTTTCGCAGCCAAGCATAAAAGTCTACTGTGAGCCTTCTATATTGGTCTCTGCTGAGAAAAGCATACCGTTCTAAGATTAATGAGTACTAATACAATATTTAATCATACTTTTTCCTGTGGATGTCTTTTGCTAGAATTGAAAAAAAAAAACAGTTCATAGAAGGCACTTTTTTTTATTAATCAGGCAGCTTCAGCTTTAAAGTTTGATCATCCAGAATTATTATTGGCATAAAATCAGCAATATAAATTCAAGACAATTTTTCTCTTAACTATTGGGGGACACAATATTTAAAATTCTTAGGGATCTTGCACAGGGGGTCCCTGAGCCCACCCAGTGTATTTTAGGGCATATTTACAACTCATGGGAAGCCCTCCAGGTGATGTGTACAGCCACCTATAAATACATGAATGACCAGGGAAATTTTATCAATAAGTCTGTGTGCAAGATCATATGCTGGGCCCCATTGCTTAATTACAAAAAAATGCTGTGTGCTTAGTGCATCACAGTAAAGAGTGAGCATGGTTTTCTTTGTGTCAGGGGCATGGCTAGGATTGTAGAAGATCTGGGGCACACCAAGTAGTAGAGTAATGTGATGTGCATAGCGAACAGTAGGTGTGGCAAAATTGTGGCAACAGTGCGAGGGGCTTAACGGGCATAGTTAAATAATTCAGATGAATTTCTTGATGAACATCCAGTAACAATGAGTATAATTGATGTGCGTTTTGATCACCCAAGTGCACCTCCACGGATATTGATATAAAATGCCACCTTACCAGGAGGTCTAGACTCCAAATTATAAGAGTCTAGACAGGCGTGATATGCAAGTATAGAAGAATCAGCTTCCTCTATTATATTGCAGGTGGTGGTACGATCATGACTGTCTTGAAGCAATGCCTGTGTGATCTTGAGGCCTATGGACCTCAAGTTGCATCAAAGTAAGTCCAAAATAGTACAGGGACTAGTTTAAAGTCGCTTCGACTTGAAGTCACACAGATATAAACGGTACTCATTGAATATCATGGGGTACGACTTTTCATGCGACTTTGCAGTCCCAAGTCACACAAATGTGAAAGAAACCTAAACTGTTTTATTTGACTTCCAGCTACTTGTGTTATTGGGCTCTGGACTTCCAATCACCATCATCATTAACCCCACACATGACCCATGGACAGTTTACATGCTGGTGCATTATAGTATAAGCGCCTGGCAGTGGTTTGGTTGTGTACAATTTCTTTCCCCTGCATCTCTAGGGACACTTTGTGGCTGCCCTGCTTTTTTGTGTCTAAAATTAAGGGGCACAGTGTGACCGAGAACCCCACTATGATCTGTGCTAGTCAGACTCACTGTACAGCCACACTGGAATGTTGTATATATGTATATAGTGTGAGTTGTCTCATGCAGTTGTGGACTCTGTGCTGGTATCGTTTGGGGTGTGGCTGTATTCTATTGTTTTATTGTGTCTGCCTTGGAAGAAAAGTATATTATGGGATGTGTATCTCTGTGGAGTGGGGGTTTCCTCCAACAGCTCTCCCTGCTGATATGACTGTTTACTGATGAGACGTTTGGATACACCTGACCTGTGTGTCTATTGTTATTGGACAGTTTGCCCCGCCCTGAATCCAAGGGTGGGGGGGTGTCAGATATATATTTTTCTAACATTTGCTTGAAAAAAGTCTGCTGTTTTTCACCCTACATTGTATTACGGCTAGTGACTGGGTGGGCTACAGGGTTTTGGATAGTGCTGGTTCTGGACAAAGGAAGCAATTACAGTGGAAATAGTCACTGTTGAGGACAAGGGTTCCTCACAACTGGTTGGCAGCTTTGGGATCGTGCTTCCTAGATGTGAACACGTCCAAAACTCCACCTGGATCCAAGATTGGGATAGCAGACTTTGGTTACCCCAGTGGAGATATGGATCTGGTATCACAGTTCCCGGGACTGCTGCAGATCGTCTTTTCAGCATACTTCAGGACTGCCTGCGGATGCAAACCTGGAGCTCAGGCAGCAGATTTGGGTAAGCTGGTATGCAACAGGGCAAGTGCTTTCTAACCCCGGAGCAACAGGCCAGTGAACAGGAGTTACGGATGACATTCCTGGGAGAGCGGCCCCGGGAGCAATGGGTAACCGAGTTGGACAGGCTGGTCCAGCAGGAGATAGAGCTGGACAATCGGTATCAGGGTCTGCAATGGCATGCAGAGCAGGAAAATTTAGGGGAGACAACAGAATTCTTTCCGGAGGGTTATGACTTTGGCGGCCCTGGTTGCTTTGGGAGAGCCCTACAGATTGTTTTGTGTTTGGCGATGAAGAGGAGGCAAAGCTCGATCTTGCAGGGATCTCAGAGCTTAAACCTGATCTGGACCATTTGCTAAGGAAGGGACAGCATCTGAAAAGGGCATACATAAAACTGCTAGGACACATTTAGCAGCATGCCAGAGAATCATCAGTGGAAACACTTGAGATTGCCGTCTTCAAAGCTTAAGTGCAGACAACAGGCCAGAGCCCTGCTAACCTCTGCCCAGCACCAAAAGCAGCTTTAGCATTCCTGAGAGAAGAGGCAGTTGGCCTTTCTCTCACAATACTGACAGAGACCTGGGATTTTCTGCCAGCATCATCTGTGGAGTTACCAGAAACTTCTGCAGCTGAAGCACCGACAACTGGACAGAGGGTCCAAGACCTCTGACCTACACCTGCGGCGGTTCCGAAGGCCCAGAGTGAGAAGGAGATGGTCACTTCCCAGCAGCAGATTAAGATCCAGGGGAAGAAGGGAGAGGAGTGTTCGTCGTCTCTTCCCAACAGTTGGCCAGGGTGAAGGACGTGATCTTTCCTCCCCAGAGAAGATCCATGCACCTGGGAGACAGTACCAGAGACATGTCATCCCAGAAGCCAGATGAGAGTAAGGGAGATGGAGCAGCCAGCTCCCCTTCCCAGCAGCAGGTGGCACCACAGAATGATGCCACCAACCCAGCAGGAGAGCTGGCATCAGGGCCAGACATAACAGCTTTTCCCAGCACCAGTAACCTTTTCTTTGTTCTACGGACAGGAGATGGTGAATCTCTATCCCCAGACACCAGTTATACAGATTGGGGATTTTATAGACTGTTCTGCTGAGGAAGAACAACCTGGTGAGCCTCCAGCAGAAGAGCGGTTATCAGGGCCAAACTTCACGGAGCTCTGCCCAGCACCAACAGCAGCATCTGTGGAGTTACAAGAGACTCCTCCAGCTGAAGTGCTGGCCTCCAGGCAGAGGGTCCAATACCTCTTCCCCCCACCTGCGGAAGTTCCAGGGGACCATGGTGAGAAGGTGATGGCCACTCCCCAACAGTTAACAAATAGAAACTCCAAAAAACCTTGATGGTTGCCTTCATTTAAAAAAAAAAGGAAAACTGCACTACAAGTCACAGCACACAACACGGGAGTAAAACAGCTGACACATTTCACACTATAAATTAGTGCTTAATCATCCAACAGTTAGCCAGAGTGGATGATGTGGGGTCATCAGCTGAAGTGCTAACAGGGCAGAATTCTACTGGCCTCTGCACACAACTGCAGCTTGAGCCGATATCTGTGAATGGGATTGCAGTCTCCACTCACAGCAACCCAGGAGAAGGACTGTCTACAGGGCAGATATATGAATATATTGTGTGTTATCTCATGCTGTTGTGGACTCTTTGCTGGGATTGTTTGGGGTGTGGTTGTATTCCACTTTTTTATTGGGTCTGTCTGCTTTGGAAGAAAACTATATTATGGGATATGTATTTCTGTGGAGGGGGGACGACTCCTCTAGCAGCCTCTCCCTGCTGATTAGACGGTTTACTGATAAGAAGTTTGAATACACCTGACCTGTGTGTCTATTAGACGGTTTACCCCGCCCTAAATCCAAGGGTGGGAGAGGTGTCCCTGAGTTGTATATCTGTAGTAACATGTGCTTGAATAAAGAGAGTCCACCGTTTTTACATAAATGTGGGAATCCATCCCAATTTTTTTAACCCCTTGCCTACCAGGACATTTATAAATGGTGAACCAGTGATTAAAGCTCTGTACTAAATGCTTGTATTTGTTCTGCATGATCTTCAAGGGATAAGGTATCTTAACCTCCCTGGCGGTGTTCCCGAGTCTGACTTGGGGTAAGATTTCTGTGCTACGATCGGTAACCCAGAGTCAGACTCGGCTCGCCTCGCAGCATCCACAGAGATCGTTTACTTACCTTCTCCTTGGATCAAGCGATGCATCCGTGCTGTGTGAGCGAGCGGGTGCTCGCTCGATTCACACAGCGTCCCCGTGTGCCGCCGAGCTCCGTTCCCTGCGACGTTGCGACGCACGGGGACGGAGAACGGCGCCAAATTCAAAAATGTAAACAAACATTATACATACAGTACACTGTAATCTTATAGATTACAGTACTGTATGTAAAAAATACACACCCCCCCATGCCCCTAGTGGTCTGCCCTGTGCACTACATGTCCTTTTATATAATAAAAACTGTTCTTTCTCCCTGCAAACTGTAGATTGCCCATAGCAACCAAAAGTGTCCCTTTATGGCAAAAATTGTTTTAGAGCAGCTAAAAAACAGCGATAATAAATCAGAATCACTTGCAGAATTTAGCGATAGCGATTTGTGGGGAAATACGTCATAAAAAAAAATAACGACATATCTCACATATCTCAAAGTCAAGTTTTGCTTCACAAAGTGGGGATTTGCTACCTGCAACCATTGTGTGCCACCTCATAGGATTAGTGGATTTCCATCAAGTCTCTTGGTTTCTTCTAATAATGGTGTTATCACCCCAGTTCTTATAGAGGAACATTTTTTAGCGGTTTTGCTCCATCCTGGATCTCACACGTCTTATTCTCATTTGCCTCCAGAAATTCCACATGGAACCACAGTAACAGTCATTGCCTCATCACTAGGGAGATTTTCTGACTTTCAGGCGCTCATCAGATGTTTTTCAAGGTGATAGACCTTGTATTGGTCATGATGCACTCTTATGGCATCCCTATTGGGGTGTATTGAAAGACCACGTTATGGAAATAGTCAGAGGGGGTTCTTGTTGGACAATGTGACTTTGACCTTCTAGAAGTTGTAGTTGTTTTGGTGGATACTAAGCTTTCACTAATTGCTGAAGCAAACTCATCTTTTGGAGTGTGTGTCTAATTACAGACAGAGCTCTGGCCAAAGTATTTATACCTTGGTGTAGACATGAAGCAGATAGACTTCCTCAACCAGCAGGGGCTGGACCCAGGAGGAGTGGTCCCTACACCATGAGTTGTTTCATGGTCTGTGTCACAAATCAGGACACAGAATGTGGACCTCTCAGTTCAACAATAAAATGAACAGGTTTGTCTCTGGGAACAAGGAATCTCTTGCGGAAGCAATATATGCTCTAATGGCTCCAAGGGACCAGTATATTCTGAGTAATGCCTTTCTTCCCTTAAATTCTCATATTCTGTTTTGCAGGATTGAGACAGAGGGCATTTTGATGATTCTTAATGCTCCAAACTAGACCAGGCAGATGTGGTACATCAACCTAAAAATTCACCTAGCACATGTTAGGTAGTTTTTGCCTTCACTTCAACCTATACATATGTAACGGGAGGGCCCATGGCATCCAGAAGCGCTTAGAAAGTATGAGATACTCCTGTTTCTGCTTCACTGATGCCTCTTATGTGTAGATCACCCTGTGTCTCCAATAGGGGCACAGGCGGGGTGAATGAGAACCCCACTATGGTCTGTGCTAGTCACATTTAATGCAGTATATCATATATATATATATATATATATATATATATATATATATATATATATATATATATATATATGGCTTCTCATTTCACTAATCTCCAAGTAGCTCAGACAGACCATCAAGGATTCGGTTCCAACCTTTGCTGTCAAGGCACACTGCTAGAGCTGCAAGTGCTTTTTGTTCTATCAGAATCATGCAACGTTTAGTAGTTTGCAAGGCTACCACCTGGTCTTCCATCATATATATATATATATATATATATATATATATATATATATATATATATATATATACACACATACACATACACACCAAGCAGATATTTGGACCTCATCTGATGCCAACTTTGGTTTTTTTAGACAGTTCTCTGAGATATACGCAGTCCCCGGTATTCTATTATCTTTTTCTTAAGTCTGACAGCCCTTGTCAACTACCCCTCTGATGGACTACATTTGGAGGTCCTGACAGTTTAAGAATTCTAGGAATCCATCTGTCCCTCAATAGACAAAGAAATTAGAATATTTGTACTCTCTGTAAAATTATTTTCTTGGAGTCTATTAAGGGATCCCACAATAGTCTAAGAATTCTCAGTAATCCCTTCTACCTTAATGTACTTTAAGAAAAGGATTTTATGATGAGTACAAAAATCCTATTATACATTACTACTAAAGAGGTATGAAAAGGTTGGCATTTCACAAAACATTTTTTTTTGCTAAATATGCAGCCCAAAAAAAAAAAAAAACTCATTACTATGACCAGCAGGCGTTTTTCTACATGATGGCATACTATTTCTGCTATAGTGTATGCTGTAGAAAAACAGACTTGCTGGCTGGGTTACCAGATGAAAATAGAAGAAATCCTAAAAAAAAAACAAAAAAAAACAAATGCAGCCATTACATACAATAGGTATGCTGCAATATAATAAATGTTTTCTTTTGTATTTAATATTGCTTTAAACTTTTCCCATTTGACCTACAGTAGCTCTTCTATTGGATCAAATTATATGGGCCAGTCTTCGCTCCCCACTTGCATCAGTGAGCCTTGGCTGCCTATGACACTGTTGCTGGTTCACCAGTTTTCCTATTGTAGCGCCTGTTTACTTTATGGTAGCGGTGCTAGTTAAATTTAAGGGTAGATCAGAGTGTAGTTAAACTCTGATCCAGATTGTTACGTGCAAAACAGGGTCTCTGTCTCAGCTGGGCTGTGCTGTGGGCTATTCTGTTGCGCTGGGGTGTTCTTCCAGCCCCGATGCTGCAGGTGGCAGCAGTGGAGTCGAGGTTTGGGTGCTCTTTCCCAGCAGCCAATCAGGAGGGTTTGACCTTGCTGTGCATGCTGGGGAGGGGTATTTAGGAGGTAGACGCCATTGTTTCTGGGTCTTCGAGTGTGACACCCACCTTTAGGGTGACCACATCATGGCGCCCCAGCGATATGGCCTACCTGCCCGGGTGTGCGTGCCATGCAGTGTTCCTGGTTCCGGGACCACATTGGCCCGGAGCATCTGAACAGCGACGGGGACCTAGTGAGTGACTGGGTTCCCACCTTTGAGGATCCGAAGCTGTACTGCTGTTCGGTGGTGAGTCCATCTGAGGAGCGCCATTGAGATGCTATCGATCCAAAAGGGCCTCGACAAACCACCGGGGATCAAGGTAGCCGGACACTGAGGGATTGATCATTTGTCAGTCGGTACCTGGGCGACAAGTTGAAGGAGATCCAAGCGTAATTCATCTAAGGAGGGATACCTCCATGATTACAATCCAGAAAGGACCTGTGGCAGAGGTATCTTTCTGAGGCTCACCAAGGAGGGTCTGTGGCAGAGACTTTTCCGCAAGTTCACCAAGGAGGGCCTGTGGTAGAGACTTATCCTACAATTGTTTGAGTGATACTCCGGCTGCCAGGTCGGTGAGAGAGGCTTGTCCGGGTACACTAAACTCACTCAACTAGGAGTGGCGCAGAGAAGTGTTACGCTTGGGAGCAGGACTGTTTCCCTATCATCACACCTGAATCTGCTGTTTCTCTTCTTCTTCAACTTCTTCTTTACTTTCCTCACCACAAGTTTTTTGTTTTTACCCGGCTGGGTAATAAAGAGCACAGCAAAGAACACCTGCTGTGGACATTCCTTTACTTCTACCAAATGCAATACGCATCATTCACCCCTACAACCCGAAAATCCAGCAGCTCCTCCAGGGGTAATGCTACACTACCTTGGACCACTGTTAGGTCCTGAACCAATGAAAATTGTGAACATCTCAAAAAAGCTGCAGTTTAAGAGATGCTCTGACCCAGTTGTCTAGCCAATACAATTTGGCCATTGTCAAAGTCACTCGTATCCTTTCGCCTGTCCATTTTTTTATGTTCATTTGCATTCTCCACATTGGTGGAGATTGGCAGTGAAGGTTAACCCCCATCACCCCTTGCATTGGCAGTGAAAGTTAACCCCCACCGCACAATTGGCGATCATGACAGTAATTATTAACCCATAATCCCCTTACATTTGTGACAATGGCAGTAGTCAACTCCCTGCATTGATGGCTGTGGCATTGAAATGTAACCTCCCCCACTCATACCATACGGTGATCATATATACAAATAACCTTTTCATATACTGTAGATGTCAGACATTGACATTAGATCTGTGATGCAACCTATCCATCTGCTTTATTTACAAGCTCAGCGTCAACATCTACAGTATATGATAAGGTTGTTTGTATATAAAGTCACTGGGGATTAGCCCGATGTTGAACATCGGCTGTTCGATCGTTTAAAGATCGAACATTATGGGCTGTTTGCGCCAAGTTCGAGCGTCGCGTCATGGCCCATAATGCACTGCGTCATCGCAGTGCATTGCTGGCTGATGAATGGCCAAGCTTGCACTATGACCCACATGCTTTGGCTAATCACAGCGCCATCAGTGAAGAGAGCCATAATTGGCCAAAGGCAGGGTGTTGTAGTATATATACACATTCAGGCCTTGTGTGTGTATATATGTGTGTGTGTGTGTGTGTATGTGTAACAGAATGGTCCGTGACACCCAGAGACGTTGGAAGGATGAGAGATACACTTGTGCCAGCAGCACCAAAAACTCTTGGGTCGAAATCCACCCTGTGCCCTTTTGGGTATAGGGTGGCTAATAATGAATCATAATTCATATTACATGAGATGGGACATTAATAATACTTCATATTGCAGGACTGAGATATCACAAGGAGTCATGATGACCTGACCAGGTCAGCCAGTGAGTCATACCTTTTGTATAATAGGCTATTGAAATATCCTAAGGTGTTGGCTATTCGATGTAAAGACAAGCACTCTCACTGCCATTGTGTGACAAAGCTGTATCGAGAACTTATTCAACAGACGTCTGTGTTACTATTCAAGGTTAATTGAACCCTATTGATAATACGGTGCCGTCATGTCTAGCTACCAATTAAAGAATTATCCTCAGCGAGTGAATAGGGGGGTGGAGATTGCATTGTCCTGTGATTAACTGTATTATGCTGTACTGGATATAAGAAGCTGAGAAAATACTAATAAATTGTCATATATCTTTGGAAGCAAGAACGGAGCTCTGTCTCGTCTTATTCTGGGAATGGATATGGATCGTGTATGCAATATTGTCGGAGTGTGTCAGATAAGCTTGTCGTGGTTGGATGGAAGGTTGTAAGCGGTGGTCATCCGTTACATTGGTGGCAGCGGTGGGATGATTCCATCTTCAGAAGGACGGCTACAAGGACACAGGACAATGGAGATGCTGTATGAATGGATGAAGCTCTCTTCCCTCATGGACTTACTGGAGAGCTGGGGTAGACCGGCCAGCAACCGTAAGAAAAGGGACATTATCGCAGAACTTGTCGAAATGAATAGAGCTAAGAGGCCCAGCGTAACAGACAGGACACCCGAGGAAGAATTTTTTGATCGGGCTGTTAAACATGGACTGGCACAATATGGTCCTAATCCTCCGCTGGAGATCATAGACCGGGTTATAGCGGCTGTGGATGCCACCTTGCGACAGCGAAGAAGTGCTGCAGCAGCTGAAGAGAGAGGAGAGGTGCAGATACCAGTCTCCATGGAAGAGGAATTCCAAAGGAGGTTACAAGAGATGCGGATACAGCATAGAGGACCAGTATCAGAGGAGGTCCTGTTGGGATGGTCGGATGTTATTCGGTGCCAACTCTGGAAGGAAGCGTTAGGTCAGGAGCAGCAACACCAAGGAAAGGTCCTGCCCTCCATCTATGCAAGGTACTGGCCGCAGTATGACGTACGAATGCCGTTGTTGGGGAAACAACCAAAGCAGGAGTGGATAGCAGAGTTAAGCAGGCTGATCCGGACAGAGATGCAGCTGGATGAGAGCTACAGAGCCCTCCGGTGGTATGTAGCCCAAGAGTGCCCGTGGTCAGCGGATGACAGCCCCACAGAAGGCTATGACTACGATGGCCTGGGATTGTTGTATTGGAGGATGTCCATTGATCCCGACTTTGGGGATGATCGGGAGTGGCGCTTGGAGGATATAATGGAGCACAGAGGAAAAATTAAATATCTCGGGAGGCCACTGGTCACAGGAAGATTTAGAATTTCTGGCCATTCAAGAATGGGAGCTGGAGGTCGCCTACAGACAGCTGCTAGACTCGGCTCAGCAGCAGGGTGGGGCTCCCATTGCCTGGGACTATGAGGAAAGTTCAGATGACAACTGTGAACTCCTGGCTGATGAATCGGCAGTGGAAAATATGGAGATTTTCATCCCTAAAGCTGAAGCGGATGGTGTGGAGTTCCAGGGAGCCGGGGCGGTTGGCCCCCCTCTCCAGCAACAAGCTGAGGTGGTAAAGCTGTTACCCCCAGCTGAATCACTGGCAACAGAGCAGGGTACCCCAAGCCTCTGCTCCCAACTAGCAGAAGAGGGGGACCCTGTGGTAGTGGATGGGACTGTGGTCTCCACTCACAGCAACCCAGCAGAAGAGCTGGCAACAGAGCAGAGTGTCATAGGCCTCTGCTCCTCGCTAACAGAAGAGGGGGATCCTGTGGTAGTGGATGGGACTATGGTCTCCGCTCGCAGCAACCCAGCGGAAGAGCTGGCAACAGAGCAGAGGGTCATAGGCCTCTGCTCCTCACTAACAGAAGAGGGGGTTCCTGGGGTAGTGGATGGGACTTCAGTCTCCACTGGCACAGCCCCAGAAAATGGTACAGGACTGGGACAGGAGGATGTCTGCTTTGCTTTGCAAGCACCGGGGGGTTTTCGCCAAGCACCAGTGGATGGGACTTCAGTCTCCACTGGTATACCCCAGGAAGGGGGGGCAGTTGGCCCAGACCCCCAACAGCATGATGGACTGAGCCCAGCTACCCTGCCTTCTCCCCAGCGGCAGGCGTGTTCTCTGAGAGAGGCAGAGGTTGGCGGGGGGAGTAATGCTCAGTTTGGAGCCATTTATTTGGGGTACAGTATGGATACCAGCATTGGAGGACGGGAACTACTGACGGACTTCGGAGTCAGGGCCGGCCTTTGGGGTGTGCAGGCTGTGCGGTCGCACAGGGCGCCATAAGCGACAGGGGCGCCGTGCGGCCGTCACAGTTTGCAGAATGTGAGTCGCAGACTCGCAGTCAGTTTAACATGATGAATGATCATCATCATTTATCACAGGCAGGGGCGGCTGGGTCACTGCTCAGCAGCACCCCGGCGCTGCAGAGGGGGCGCTGTCGTGCCGAAGTGTCAGACACTGTTCCCCTCCCTCCCTTCTCCTTGTTGCTTCTATAGTATCCTGCCGTCTTCGCAGGCAATGGTGAGGGGACTAAGAACCCAGGAAAACTTTACAAAGGAGGAGACTGCTATGGAAGAAAGAGTCTGGCCAGCAGTGCCCTGTCAGTGTTCGGGTGTCAGTGGAGAATTGGAGAAGCGCGCTGGATCGGGGATGGGAGCTCCATGATCGGCCGATCAGCATGTGATTTATCACACAGACAGCTGACTAGGAACAGACCGTGCAGGAGACCAGCTGCAGAATCAGCTACATCTACATACTTGGCTGGGTATAACAATACTGACCTGAGGAGGGAGGGGGGAGAGCCAGAGAGGGGGGGGGATTCTTAGGATTCTTTGCTATCACCTCTGTGTTGTATGTGATGATCGGGAGTCAGGCCCGGTGCCAGCATAATACAGTGTCCTGCAAAGAATAGTGTGTCCACTCCACAGGTCCTCCTGTCATCCTGCCCTTTACTGTCACACTGCCTGCCCCGCTATCATTCTGCCACTCTGCCTGCCCCCCTATCATCCTGCCCCCCTTGTCACTCTGCCTGACCCCCCCCCTTGTCACTCTGCCTGACCCCCCTCTTGTCACTCTGCCTGACCCCCCTCTTGTCACTCTGCCTGACCCCCCTCTTGTCACTCTGCCTGACCCCCCTCTTGTCACTCTGCCTGACCCCCCTCTTGTCACTCTGCCTGACCCCCCTCTTGTCACTCTGCCTGACCCCCCTCTTGTCACTCTGCCTGACCCCCCTCTTGTCACTCTGCCTGACCCCCCTCTTGTCACTCTGCCTGACCCCCCTCTTGTCACTCTGCCTGACCCCCCTCTTGTCACTCTGCCTGACCCCCCTCTTGTCACTCTGCCTGACCCCCCTCTTGTCACTCTGCCTGACCCCCCTCTTGTCACTCTGCCTGACCCCCCTCTTGTCACTCTGCCTGACCCCCCTCTTGTCACTCTGCCTGACCCCCCTCTTGTCACTCTGCCTGACCCCCCTCTTGTCACTCTGCCTGACCCGCCTCTTGTCACTCTGCCTGACCCGCCTCTTGTCACTCTGCCTGACCCGCCTCTTGTCACTCTGCCTGACCCGCCTCTTGTCACTCTGCCTGACCCGCCTCTTGTCACTCTGCCTGACCCGCCTCTTGTCACTCTGCCTGACCCGCCTCCTGTCACTCTGCCTGACCCCTTCTTGTCACTCTGCCTGACCCCTTCTTGTCACTCTGCCTGACCCCTTCTTGTCACTCTGCCTGACCCCTTCTTGTCACTCTGCCTGACCCCTTCTTGTCACTCTGCCTGACCCCTTCTGTCACTCTGCCTGACCCCTTCTGTCACTCTGCCTGACCCCTTCTGTCACTCTGCCTGACCCCTTCTGTCACTCTGCCTGACCCCTTCTGTCACTCTGCCTGACCCCTTCTGTCACTCTGCCTGACCCCTTCTGTCACTCTGCCTGCCCCCCTATCATCCTGTCCCCCTTCTGTCACTCTGCCTGCCCCCTTCTGTCACTCTGCCTGCCCCCCCTATCATCCTGTCCCCCTTCTGTCACTCTGCCTGCCCCCTTCTGTCACTCTGCCTGCCCCCTTCTGTCACTCTGCCTGCCCCCCCTATCATCCTGTCCCCCTTCTGTCACTCTGCCTGCCCCCTTCTGTCACTCTGCCTGCTCCCCCTATCATCCTGTCCCCCTTCGTTCACTCTGCCTGCCCCCCTATCATCCTGTCCCCCTTCTGTCACTCTGCCTGCCCCCTTCTGTCACTCTGCCTGCCCCCTTCTGTCACTCTGCCTGCCCCCTTCTGTCACTCTGCCTGCCCCCTTCTGTCACTCTGCCTGCCCCCCCTATCATCCTGTCCCCCCTCTGTCACTCTGCCTGCCCCCTTCTGTCACTCTGCCTGCTCCCCCTATCATCCTGTCCCCCTTCGTTCACTCTGCCTGCCCCCCTATCATCCTGTCCCCCTTCTGTCACTCTGCCTGCCCCCTTCTGTCACTCTGCCTGCCCCCCCTATCATCCTGTCCCCCTTCTGTCACTCTGCCTGACCCCTTCTGTCACTCTGCCTGACCCCTTCTGTCACTCTGCCTGACCCCTTCTGTCACTCTGCCTGACCCCTTCTGTCACTCTGCCTGACCCCTTCTGTCACTCTGCCTGACCCCTTCTGTCACTCTGCCTGACCCCTTCTGTCACTCTGCCTGACCCCTTCTGTCACTCTGCCTGCCCCCCTATCATCCTGTCCCCCTTCTGTCACTCTGCCTGCCCCCTTCTGTCACTCTGCCTGCCCCCCCTATCATCCTGTCCCCCTTCTGTCACTCTGCCTGCCCCCTTCTGTCACTCTGCCTGCCCCCTTCTGTCACTCTGCCTGCCCCCTTCTGTCACTCTGCCTGCCCCCCCTATCATCCTGTCCCCCTTCTGTCACTCTGCCTGCCCCCTTCTGTCACTCTGCCTGCTCCCCCTATCATCCTGTCCCCCTTCGTTCACTCTGCCTGCCCCCCTATCATCCTGTCCCCCTTCTGTCACTCTGCCTGCCCCCTTCTGTCACTCTGCCTGCCCCCTTCTGTCACTCTGCCTGCCCCCTTCTGTCACTCTGCCTGCCCCCTTCTGTCACTCTGCCTGCCCCCTTCTGTCACTCTGCCTGCCCCCCCTATCATCCTGTCCCCCCTCTGTCACTCTGCCTGCCCCCTTCTGTCACTCTGCCTGCTCCCCCTATCATCCTGTCCCCCTTCGTTCACTCTGCCTGCCCCCCTATCATCCTGTCCCCCTTCTGTCACTCTGCCTGCCCCCTTCTGTCACTCTGCCTGCCCCCCCTATCATCCTGTCCCCCTTCTGTCACTCTGCCTGCCCCCTTCTGTCACTCTGCCTGCTCCCCCTATCATCCTGTCCCCCTTCTGTCACTCTGCCTGCCCCCCCTATCATCCTGTCCCCCTTCTGTCACTCTGCCTGCCCCCTTCTGTCACTCTGCCTGCCCCCCCTATCATCCTGTCCCCCTTCTGTCACTCTGCCTGCCCAGGGGTTAAATAGTCTTGTTCCTTCCCCTATGCCCCTAGCTGATTCCACCGATTCCACAGAATATACTGGAATGGCTGAACAGCCCTACAGCTCATTTACACATGTAGTGCCCTCTGAAGAGCAATCCACATTTGTATTGCTCTTTAGAGGGCATTTGACAGGCGCCTGTTTAAATTCCACAGTATCGCCCCCCGCAATTTAATGCATTGCACATGTGGCCCATTAACTTGAATGGGCCACATTCGACATGCAATACTGCTCGCTGAACCCAACAGTGCAGACATTTTTTTGTCGCACTGTTATGGAAAGCATTTTGGCTGTGGCAAGTGTACATCCCCCTCTGCTGCCTTTTCAGCTTGAGGGAAATGGTTGGGTAGCAGTAATAACACAGCTCAACCTCAAGTTTTTACTGTCCCCCCAACTACAAGTGTAAATGGAGTTGCAGGGCACTCTGAAAAGTGATCCATTATAGTGGATCATGTTTTGAAGGTATTTGACAGGTGGTGAAGAAGCGTTATGTTGCCTCCTCACCACCTGTTTTTAACCCCTAAAAACCCATGCCACTGTGCTGTAGCCATGTGCATTGCACATGGTTGCAGCACAGCCCCAGGTGAATGGGTTGGGTTAAGCAAGCGCAGTGCTGTGCACCACTAAAATGTTCGGGTTTAGCTTAAAGAAAAGGTGGCAACCCTAAGTGTCCCCCTCTGTGTTTCCTCTTTGTGTATGTTTAGGTGACCAGGGGGCGAGGGCGAAGGTGGGGGGGGGCGCCACAGGATTAGCTCGCACAGGGCGCCTGAACACCTAAGGCCGGCCCTGTTCGGAGTCAACCCGTTTGGGGTTCCCTCCTGTGTCCGTCTTCCACCGAAAGTGGAGAGATGTAACAGAATGGTCCGTGACACCCAGAGACGTTGGAAGGATGAGAGATACTCTTGTGCCAGCAGCACCAAAAACTCTTGGGTCGAAATCCACCCTGTGCCCTTTTGGGTATAGGGTGGCTAATAGTGAATCATAATTCATATTACATGAGATGGGACATTAATAATACTTCATATTGCAGGACTGAGATATCACAAGGAGTCATGATGACCTGACCAGGTCAGCCAGTGAGTCATACCTTTTGTATAATAGGCTATTGAAATATCATAAGGTGTTGGCTATTCGATGTAAAGACACCCACTCTCACTGCCATTGTGTGACAAAGCTGTATAGAGAACTTATTAAACAGACGTCTGTGTTACTATTCAAGGTTAATTGAACCCTATTGATAATACGGGGCCGTCATGTCTAGCTACCAATTAAAGAATTATCCTCAGTGAGTGAATAGGGGGGTGGAGATTGCATTGTCCTGTGATTAACTGTATTATGCTGTACTGGATATAAGAAGCTGAGAAAATACTAATAAATTGTCATATATCTTTGGAAGAACGGAGCTCTGTCTCGTCTTATTCTGGGAATGGATATGGATCGTGTATGCAATATTATCGGAGTGTGTCAGATAAGCTTGTCGTGGTTGGATGGAAGGTTGTAAGCGGTGGTCATCCGTTACAGTATGTAATTATATATATATATATATATATATATATATATATATATATATATATATATATATACACACACACACACACACGCCTGTTTGCATTTTGCGAGTGGATTTTGAGGGCTGGCGAGTGTGGGCTGCCTGGGAGGGGGGGGCGAGAACCGCCATTAGCCTGGATGGTAAGGGAGCCGTTCTAGGCAAAGAGAGAGGAGAGCCAGAGCCGCCTGGTTCATTACAGCACTGGGGAACATAACAGCTTTCATTTCAATAGCCGCGTTTTCCCATCTGCGCGCCGTCATATACAGCCCCTCCCCTTTGTCCGGGGAACTTTGATAGACAGATCACCTATCCCAGGATTGGACAGGTGATCTGTTTATCAAAGTTCCCTGGACAGGGGGGAGGGGCTGTATAGGATGGCACACAGCAGGAAACACAGCTATTGAAATTAAAGCAGTTATGTTCCCCAGCACTGTAAGCAACCAGGCAGCAGCTCCCCTCTCTTCACCTGCACAAGTAGGCTGCACGGGGGAGACAGATGGCACTGGGGGTCACTGTGTGCACGGGGGGGGGGGTCGACGCAGGCTG
The DNA here is from genome assembly GCA_029574335.1 of Rana kukunoris. Classification (NCBI taxonomy): domain Eukaryota; kingdom Metazoa; phylum Chordata; class Amphibia; order Anura; family Ranidae; genus Rana; species Rana kukunoris. The sequence goes on along the minus strand of CM056050.1, from coordinate 236,904,677 downwards.
CACTGGGGGGGAGAGAGCAGGCTGCACGGGGGGGGGAGAGAGCAGGCTGCACTGGGGGGGGGGGGAGAGAGCAGGCTGCACTGGGGGGGGGGGAGAGAGCAGGCTGCACTGGGGGGGGGGGGGGAGAGAGCAGGCTGCACTGGGGGGGGGGGGGGGGAGAGAGCAGGCTGCACTGGGGGGGGGGGGGGAGAGAGCAGGCTGCACTGGGGGGGGGGGAGAGAGAGCAGGCTGCACTGGGGGGGAGAGAGCAGCTAGCTGCACTGGGGGGGGGAGAGAGCAGGCTGCACTGGGGGGGGGGGGGGGAGAGAGCAGGCTGCACTGGGGGGGGGGGGGGGAGAGAGCAGGCTGCACTGGGGGGGGGGGGGGTGGGGGGGAGAGAGCAGGCTGCACTGGGGGGGGGGGGGAAGAGCAGGCTGCACTGGGGGGGGGAGAGAGCAGGCTGCACTGGGGGGGGGAGAGAGCAGGCTGCACTGGGGGGGGAGAGAGCAGGCTGCACTGGGGGGGGAGAGAGCAGGCTGCACTGGGGGGGAGAGAGCAGGCTGCACTGGGGGGGGAGAGAGCAGGCTGCACTGGGGGGGGGAGAGAGCAGGCTGCACTGGGGGGGGAGAGCAGGCTGCACTGGGGGGGGGGGAGAGAGGGGGGGGGAGAGCAGGCTGCACTGGGGGGGGGGGGGAGAGAGCAGGCTGCACTGGGGGGGAGAGAGCAGGCTGCACTGGGGGGGAGAGCAGGCTGCACTGGGGGGGGGAGAGAGCAGGCTGCACTGCTGGGGGGAGAGCAGGCTGCACTGGGGGGGGGAGAGAGCAGGCTGCACTGGGGGGGGAGAGCAGGCTGCACTGGGGGGGGGGAGAGCAGGCTGCACTGGGGGGGGAGAGAGCAGGCTGCACTGGGGGGGGAGAGAGCAGCCTGCACTGGGGGGGGGAGAGAGCAGCCTGCACTGGGGGGGGAGAGAGCAGGCTGCACTGGGGGGGGGGAGAGAGCAGGCTGCACTGGGGGGGGAGAGAGCAGGCTGCACTGGGGGGGGAGAGAGCAGGCTGCACTGGGGGGGGAGAGAGCAGGCTGCACTGGGGGGGGAGAGAGCAGGCTGCACTGGGGGGGGAGAGAGCAGGCTGCACTGGGGGGGGAGAGAGCAGGCTGCACTGGGGGGGGAGAGAGCAGGCTGCACTGGGGGGGGAGAGAGCAGGCTGCACTGGGGGGGGAGAGAGAGCAGGCTGCACTGGGGGGGAGAGAGCAGGCTGCACTGGGGGGGGGAGAGAGCAGGCTGCACTGGGGGGGGAGCAGGCTACACTGGGGGGGGGGGAGAGAGCAGGCTGCACTGGGGGGGAGAGAGCAGGCTGCACTGGGGGGGAGAGAGCAGGCTGCACTGGGGGGGAGAGAGCAGGCTGCACTGGGGGGGAGAGAGCAGGCTGCACTGGGGGGGAGAGCAGGCTGCACTGGGGGGAGAGAAGGTGGTTGTTAATCTTTTTATAACTTAATTCTGAATAAAAACATTCAAGTGTAATTTCATGAGAATTTATCAGGGTGTGTTTAGGGGCGGGGCAACTGGTGGCGAATAACCTTTGAGTCTTAGCTAGTAGCTCAGGACTTGAAATTTTAAACCCTGTGTATATATTTATATATATTAATATACACACACACACACACACACACACACACACTGTATACAGTCTAGCTGGAGCTCACTACAGACCGTTCCTGGTGTATTATTTCTAAAATACTTCAGGCAGGCAGGTGATACAGTTAGCTGCAGTGTATCGTAATATATATACGTCCACCATCACTGTATCTTGCACACTCAACACTTTAGCCTCCTGGCTTTTATTCTTGCCATCCGGCTGTTTCAGGCCTTTAGCCTAGGCCTTAGGTCTGCTCCTCAGAACAGACAGAGTTTCTCCTAGCTTACTCCTGATCAGTGACTTGCTGCTCTGTCACCAAGGACATCTGCCTCCTGCAGACATACATTCTCTGGCTGCACCCATGCAGCCTTTGACTCCTCTCAGAGGGATAAGAGTTCACCTGACTCCAAGGCACAGACTTCCTGTCTGTTGGGTGGAGCCTTGAGCCATAGTCAGAGTACAACCAAATAAGACCAAATATATATAGTCTAGCTAAGCCTATACCCGACTGTAGACCTTTCCTGGAATACATGTTCAAAGACACTTTCAGGCAGGCGACTCAGTGAGTTGCAGTATATAAAATATATTTCCACTGCATTCTATTTCAGCCAAGCCTATACCTGACTGTAGGCCATTTCTGGTGTACGTGTTCAAAGACCCTTTCATGCAGCCAGGTGTCCGTGAGCTGCAGTGCATAAAAAATATATACACAGTCATCATATATATATATATATATATATATATATATACACAGTCATATATATATATATATATATATATATATATATATATATATATATATACACACACACATACATATACATATACACACACACATACACACACACACACTGCATTCTAGTCCAGCCAAGCCTATACCCGACTACAGGCCATTCCTGGTGTACTGTTTTTAGTAAGCTTCAGGAGTTTTTTGCCAAAATATTTGTACAGTATGTCTGGACGGCCACCAAGGAGAGGCAGACGCTCACAGGCTACTAAAAGAGGGCAAACGGGCTCTGTGTCTACAGCCAACAGTGCTGGTCGTGGACACAGTGCATCCTCAGCATGTGGCCGTGGAGCATGCGTGGTCTTTTTTCGGCAGCTGGCTGTGTTAAGCCACAACATGCAGAAGAGTTGGTAGAGTGGGTGACCAAGCCGTCCTCATCCTCCTTATCCTCTGTGGGTGACCAAGCCGTCCTCATCCTCCTTATCCTCTGTCACCCAAGCTCAGAGTACTTTGTCTGCCAATGCAGCTGCCAAAACGGCCTCTACCATTTACTCAATGTCATCATCAGTCACTCTTTCCCTAGCCCCACCATCATGCCCTGAGGAGTCCCCCGAACTGTTTGATCACAGTGTAGGGTACATGCTGCAGGAGGACGCGCAGTATTTTGAAGACTCTGATAATATTACCCAGGTTGAGGATGAAGGCAGTAACATGAGCCCAGAGAGAGAAGGGGACAAGAAACTGGCAGTCATGTTTTCCCAGCTGCAGCATACGGACAGGTTTTCTCCAGGGGCAGGGAGGGGATGATGAGGTCACCGACTCTACTTGGGTGCCTGATAGAAGAGAGGAGGAACATCTCCAACGAGGCAGGATGCCATCCAGGGGCCAGCTTAAGGGCAGCCAACTGACTGCATCACACTGCATAGCTCCGCATATGCAGGGAGCGCGTTTTTTCAAAAGTTCTTTGGTGTGAGCCTTTATGAGACTTGTGCAGCAGATTGTACCATTGCTGTTTGCAACATATGTCTAAAGCGTATCAAGCGTGGCCAAAACAGCCGCTTAGGCACCACATGCTTGACCAGACATATGTCGACCTCCAATGCAGTCCGTTGGCAACATTTCTTAAAAGACCCACACCAAAGAACAAGGCGGACCTCTCCCTGGTCCTCATCAACTGGGATTTCCAACACCACTATACCATCAGTCCTCTCAAAGACCTGCATTGAGAGGAACGAAGGTGTAGAATTAGGTGCCCCAAGCACTTGCGGGCAATCTGCTAGCGGTAAACCTAAATCTGATCCTAGCAGGCAAATTTCCCTACCCCAGTTACTAAACTGTCAGAAGAAATTTGGTCCCAGCCACCCACATTCTCAGCGGCTGAATGCTAGTTTGGTTATTTGCTAGCACTCCAACTGCTGCCTTTTCAGCTGGTAGACTCTGCCTCCTTTCTAAAATTTTTGGAATGTGTGGTACCTCAGTGGCAGGTGCCCAAACGCCATTTTTTTTCTCGGAAGTCCATACCGGCTCTCTACCGACATGTGGAAGGCAATGTCTTGGTCTCGTTGGACAGGGCAGTCAGCGGAAAGGTGTATATTACCGCTGATTCATGGTCCAACAGGCATGGACAGGGACAGTTCCTTTCTTTCATGGCGCACTGGGTAACACTGCTGGCAGCTGGGAAGGATGCAGGACAGGGTGCAGTATTGTTGGAGCTTGTTCCACCACCACGCCTCCAAAATGCTGGTAGTGGCGATTCTGCCACACCTCTTTCCTCCACCCCCTCCTCTTCTTCCTTCATGGCCTCTTCCTGTGAGGATTTGTCCTTAAAACCAGCGATGCTCCATAGGCATTCTAGGGGCTACGCAAGCACTCAGGCAAAAAGATGCCATGCAGTGCTTGAGTTGGTCTGCTTAGGGGACAGGAGCCACACTGGGGCAGAGATTCTGTTAGCTCCGCAGGGGCAGGCTCAGAGGTGGTTGACGCCATGCCGTCTTCAGCCAGGAATGGTGGTTTGGGACAAAGGCACCAACCTCCTCTCCGCCCTCTGACAGGGACACTTGATCCATGTTCCTTGCTTGGCTCATATCCTTAATTTGGTGGTTCAGCAGTTCTTGTGCAGGTACCAGGGCTTACAGGATATCCTGAGGCAGGCCAGGAAAGTATGTGGGCATTTCTTCAGATCATTTAATGCCAGTGCTCGGCTGGCTGACTTTCAAAAAGAAACCTGCCCAAGAACTGCCTCATCTGTGACATGCCCACCAGGTGGAACTCAATGTCAGCAATGCTGCAGCGGCTGTACACGCAGCAGAAGGCCATCAATGAGTACCTGTGAGTATGGCACCAGGATAGGGTCAGGGGAGCTTGACTTTTTTGCCATGCCACTGGGTCATGATCAAGGATGCATGCACTGTCTTGTCACAATTTGAGGAGGCCACGAGGATGGTGAGCAGTGACAGTGAATGCATCAGTGATACTGTCCCTCTTGTCTTCCTGTTGGAGCACACACTGCATGGAATAATGGACAAGGCACTTGAGGCAGAACCGAGGGAGGAAGAGGGGGACTTCTTTATGTCTCTAGGCCCCCTTTATCCAGACATTATTCTTATAGGCCCGCCGCTCACACAGGAAGAGGAGGGGAGGAGGAGGAGGAGGAGGATTGTGTCAGCATGGAGGTGGAGCCTAGCACTCAGCCGCAGCCTTCAAGGGATCGTTTACAGTCCCCAGAAACCCAAGGACTTCCACATGGCTGGGAAGAATGGTGGCTGCAGATCATGTCACCCTTAGTGACCCAGAGGACTCCGGATCAAATGCCTCAGCAAACCTACGCTGCATGGCCTCCCTGATCCTGCAAAGCCTGTGAAAGGACCCTTGGATTTGTGTGTTCAAGGAGAGGGATCACTACTGGCTGACAACCAGAGCCAGCCCTAGGATGGGACCGGGTGGTACCATGGGTACCAGGCAGCACTTTTAGGATGGCGGCATATGCCTGTTCAGCTACCTGAGAGGAGCGCGGCGCCGGGCTGTCTGAGAGGACACTCAAAGAGTGGAGCATTCAGCGAGTGAGAGGCGCAGTGAGAAGCCCGGCACCGCTGCTGTTAGTGGTAACAGGAGCGGGTGGGCAGAACACTGAAGGCAGGGGGGCGAGGAGCAGTCCGCGAGTGAGCAGCAGGGGAGCAAAGAGATGATGTCATCTCTCACTGCCCACTCTACATCACGGCAGTTCTGCCCTCACTGTGCACTGCAGCTGCAGGCAGCAGAGAGATTATAACATCTCTCTGCTGCCTATTTTTATTCTGGGACACAGCAAGTGACAACCAACGTGTGGCAGGTGATGTTATGGCAAACCGCAGCGCGTGGCAGGTGGCAATCCGCAGCGCGTTGCAGGTGGCAATCCGCAGCGCGTGGCAGGTGGCAATCATGATGTCATGCCAATGATGTCATCCCTCACTGCCCGCCCTGCATCCTGGCAGTTCTGCCCTCACTGTGCACTGTAGCTCTTACAGGGAAATTCTCTCCTGTAAGAGTTATGGTAAAAAGGTGTCTCCACTGATGCTTTTTTGCCAATCCTTGTTTCCCTAAAAAACCCACATTGGGACAGAGTGAGGTGAAATCTTCTGGACAGGGGCACAGGTAGCAAAACAAATGTTAAAGGGGTGATAACCCTTCCCTATGATATCCAAAAAGCTTAAAAAAAGATTTTTTGCCTGGAGCTACACACTTACAAAATGTACCTGTTCCAAATTAGAAACAGATTCAACTTAAGAACAAACATGCAGTCCCATGTCTTTCTTGGGACTGCATGTATACTGCCGTTTAGAGTATATAGGGCCTGGAGGCCCCACGCCTTTTTTTTTCATTTGGGTGCAGGGTTCCCCATAATATACAAGACCCAAAGGGCCTGGTAATAGGCTGGGGGTGAGGGGGGTACCGATGCCACTTTTCATCTATATTGCTGAGACCCAACAATACATTAAAGGCGCAAGCATTTTCAATTACTTTTTTACCTTTAGAAATGTCATTTTGTGCAGGGACTTTTCTAAACACGGAAACACGCGCCACTTCACAGGCATACTATAGACACCCCCCAGGTACGATATTTAACCACTTCCTTACTGGGCACTTATACCCCTTCCTGACCAGGTGAAATTTCAGCTTCTGGCACTGCGTCGCTTTAACTGACAATTGCGCGGTCGTGCGACGTGGCTCCCAAACAAAATTGGCGTCCTTTTTTCCCCACAAATAGAGCTTTCTTTTGGTGGTATTTGATCATCTCTGCGTTTTTTATTTTTCGCGCTATAAACAAAAAAGGAGTGACAATTTTGAAAAAAAGTCAATATTTTTTACTTGTTACTATAATAAATAGCCAATTTAAAAAAAAAAAAAAACATTTTTTTTCTCAGTTTAGGCCGATACGTATTATTCTACATATTTTTGGTAAAAAAAGTTATAGCGCTTACAAAATAGGGGACAGAATTATTATTAATTTTTATTATTTTTTTTTTTTACTAGTAATGGCGGCGATCTGCGATTTTTATTGGGACTGCGATGTTATGGCGGACACATCTGACACTTTTGACACATTTTTGGCGCCATTCACATTTATACTGCGATCAGTGCTATAAAAATGCACCGATTACTGTATAAATGTGACTGGCAGTGAAGGGGTTAACACTATGGGGGCATGGAAGGGGCTAAATGTGTATCCTGGGTGTGTTCTAACTGTGTGGGGAGGGGGGTGACTGGGGGAGGTGAGCGATCTGTGTCCCTATGTACAAGGGACACAGATCAGTCTCCTCTCTCCCGTGACAGGACATGGATCTCTGTGTTTACACACAGAGATCCACGTCTTGTCCCTGTAGCCGCCGATTGCGAGTGCCTGGCGGACATCGCGGCCGCCAGGCATGCGCATCGGTATCTCAGGGATGCAGCGGGCACGCGCGCGCCCTCTAGTGGCCAGGAATAGCACAGGGCGCATATATGCGCCCTGTCAGAGATTCAGAACCACCCGACGGCCGCATATATTCGTACGGCCGTCGGGAAGTGGTTAAAGGATATATACGACCGGGTGGACGTCCCTCAGAAGGAGGGGGTTCCCGAACAGCGGCGCAATCCTGATGCACTCGTGTCACCCGGATGCGGTGCATCTCCGATCAGCAGGAGGGCTCTGTGATTGGCCCTCCTGATCACATGACGGATGTGTCCAATAAGAGTCATGTGATGTTAACAGAGCCGGTTTCTAGGCAATCGGCTCTCCTCTTTTTACTCACTGATCACCAGCCTAGTGTCCTACACAAAGTCAAATACACACAGTAAACACACATGTCCCCACATAGTAAAAAACACATGTTCCCACACATGCATGTCCCCCCACAATATTGTGTTCCAATGTCCAGGCACCATTTTACAGCCCTAATATTCCCCAAACCCCACGCCGAGTGCTGGCAGGCCATATATTAAGCACCAGGGATCTAATGGAGTGATGTTTCAACATTGTTTTAATTCAATGCTATTGTTAGTTCCCTTTGATGACTGAGGTTTCCCAGGTGCTCTAAACATCAGCACAATTAACATTGCTGTTTTTAGACCTGTGAGTGCCTCCAACACATCTATATTTTATTAAATACAAAATGTGTGCGTTTTAATTATTATACACTAGGATTTTAAAATGTTCATTGGTTAAAGGTTATTTTAGAATTGGGAATTAATATTAACCACAAACGCTCCAACAGTAACAGAGGCAAACACAAAAATGCTTTTCTTTAGCATAGGAAGACTTGAGCTATGTTGAATTTTTATGTCTGTGTCCCTGTTGCTGATATTTCCCATGTTGTCAGGACAGGAAGGGACCATTCTCTAATAGAGCCCTGAATAGCAGCAAAACCCAACACAGGATTTATATTCCTTCTCTATCCAAAATAATTTAAAAAAACATTTTTTTTTTTACAGTTTTAAAATATACCGTAACTTTGCAATTTCCAGTGTCTATTTTCTATTTAATCTACCAAGGTGGTGTTAAATCATACAAAAGAAAATGCATTATTGACAGTTTTATTTGATACTTTAGTCATTTGTTTGTTCCCAATTTGTTGCAATATTTTTACACATACTAATGGATGCTATTAAGTGTTTGTTTTGTTCTTAAGTCAACTTCTAAAAGGTTTGTGGATTCCCATGTGTAATATTTCACACGTTGTATGTATGGTATGAACTAAGCTATCTGATAAAACAACAGTGGGATATCCCATTAATTCTGGCAAGTGGGATTGCCAGGACCAACTAAAAGCATTGCTTTGCATGCTTTATTGGTCACCATTCACAAAAAAAGGATAAAATTGAACTTCCTACTGTGAACAATTTTGTTGAAAAGTATGTGTCACACGATTTCAGCAACTGAAACAATTTGTCGCTTTTGAGATAACAGAGTGTACATTTTAAAAGGCACATATTAATACACCTTGAATTACATATACAGACGCTGATGGGATTCAAATTATAACTTGCCTAGAATGGTTTCTGTGAACATTTTGTTTCCCTGAATATCAATCAAAGCTTGTGGCATATAACTAAACAAAGACATCCAGCTGATTTTGAAATTCCCTGCAGATACTACCAATGCTTCATTATGTGCCAGTTTTGGAGAAAGAAAAGCACATTTGTACCTCAAAAAGAATCATTGTTCATGTCATTTTATATTTTAATAAAAATGTGTTGTATATTAGAGGTCCATAAAGCAGAGCCAGAACATTATTCACATGGTGTTCATTCTTTGAGACACCAGTAAAATAACTAATTAAAAGCTGTGTTTGCCAAGCTAAAAAGGTAGACATCTCTGAATAGTACCGTATTTTTCGGACCATAAGGCGCAATATTATTGAGCGACTGTTAACAGTTTTTTTTTCATACATAAGGCGCACCGGGTTATAAGGCGCACGCATTAAATGAAACAAAACTCTGAAAAGTCAAAATGTATTCAACTCTTTTCAACTCTTTCAACGCTTTCACAATAACTCTCAACATTGTTCAGTGTTACACACATAAAATACAAAACAATACACTGACTTTAAGTTTATTCCTCTACCAGAAATCCATCAAATTCTTCATCTTCAGTGTCTGAGTGCAACAGTTGGGCGATTTCGGCATCAAGCATGCCCAGATCCCTCTCATCAGTCAGTCTCGTTTGCCATTACTTAGCTGTTCAGTGATGATTCCGGCCTTCCTGAAAGCTCAGATGACACTGGAGACTGATACCTTCGCCCAGGCATCCACAATCTACTGGCAGATAGTGGCGTAACTTGCCCGGCGTTGCCTTCCTGTCTTGGTGAATGTGTATTCACATTCTGTCATCCAATGCTCCAACGCAGCTCGCAATTTAACTTTAAATGACCTCTTGACACCAATATGGCTGGAGTTCTTTGGTTAATCCACCCGGAATGATGGCAAGCACCGAATTCGTTTTCTTCACTTGGGCTTTGACAGTATCAGTCAGATGGGCGCACATGGAGTCACAGATCAATAGGGACGGAGATTTGTGGAAAAAGCCATCCGGTCTCTTGACGCAAACCTCTCTCAGCCACTCACTCATCTTCTCCTCGTCCATCCAGCCCTTTGGGTTAGCCTTTAAAACGACACCAACTGGAAACTTTTCTTTTGGCAAAGTCTTCCTCTTGAAAATTACCATGGGTGGTAATTTTTGGCCATTAGCCTGGCAACTGAGAACTACAGTGAAGGATGACTTCTCGTTTCCTGTAGTGCATATAGATACCATACTGGTCCCCGTTTTCTCAACAGTACGGTTTACGGGGATATCAAAAGTGAGGGGGACCTCGTCCATGTTGGTGATGTGTTCTGGCCGGATCTTCTTTTCATTGATCTTGTTCTCGCAGTAGGTGCGGAAAATGGCCAGCTTTTCTTCGTAATCTTTTGGCAGTTGCTGTGACATAGTAGTTCTTGTGCGGATGAAGAGATTACGCCTTTTCATTAAAACGGAAGCACCAAGAGGGACCTCCTCGAAAGTCGTTAATCTCTATGTCGCGTGCTATTGCTTTGAGTCGAATAGAGACCGTAGAGACGCTTCTACCTGCGGTTCTCTGTTCAATAACCCACTGTTCAATTTTGTCCTCCAACTGTGGCCATCTCGCTTTGTTCCCTCGGAAACTCAGTTTGGTCTTTTTTACCTGGCGCAGGGCATCTTCTTGCTTCCTCCACTTCCGTACCATTGATTCATTAATGTTGAATTCTCTCGCAGCTGCTCTATTTCCATGTTGTACTGCTTGACTGATAGCGTTGAGTTTGTAATCCGCTTTATAAACATGTCTCTTAACAGGAGCCATTTTTGTATAGAACATTAATGAATGAATGCACACACCTCTGTCACACGCAAGCGCCAGCTTCGAAATGCCATCGCATTCCAGTGACGTCACCACGGCTCACGCTGCTCCCCATTCCTCGCTTTCAACAGTGTCACCGTACCAGCTAGTTCCACTGCTATACGGACGGTTCGACAGAGGGGCATAGGAGCATTTTACAGCTTACATCTGGTGCGGAAGGATGTTACAGTAGAGACTATTTCCATAATCTACATGCAGGATCTCTACTATTTACATTTAAGTGGATGCTGTAAACCTATCATGTATGTCTGTAATGCTCAATACAACCATACATTAGGCGCACCACATTATAAGGCGCACTGTAGATTTTTGAGAAAATTAAAGGATTTTAAGTGCGCCTTATGGTCCAGAAAATATGGTATCAGCTATTAGTTGTATAATCTGCCAAGTATCTTAATACATCTAGGACACTATTGCTTTATATGATTCTGTATTAAAGCAGTGGTGTGACTGAATCATTTCCTCAACAAATTATCTGGGCAAACCGACAACAGGGTCACAAAGATATGTGCCTTTAATGATGGCTGTAATGCAGTGAAACTGATGTTCAGAAAATTGTAATCTGAGGACATGGCATTCCACCTGAAAGAGTGAAATGCTCACTCAATTTGAACAAATGGAAAAACGCTTGCTTATGCGAGGGATAAAAGTGTCCCCCCCCCCCCTTTTATTTTTTCTCTTTCTCCACCATGGCTGCTACAATGGTGACTCAACCGCTCTTGAATATATGCTCTTATAATGTTAAAGGTTTAAATATAGCTTCCAAGAGAGGGCAAATTCTATATCAAATGCATAAATATAAAGTTAATTTACTTTTCCTACAAGAAACTCACTTTAAGACCGATTTTCTTCCCACCTGCTCCACCAGATATTTTATTCGATGGTTTCATAGTACTAATCCTGACCAGAAGGCTAAAGGAGTTTCTATTGCTTTTCACAAAATTTTGCCTATTGATTTAATTGACTATTTAGCAGACCCCCAGGGAAGGTACGTTTTTATCAAGTTTTCCCTGTGGGAAATTAAATTTACAGTGGCTAACATAGATCTGCCAAACACCAATCAAAGTCAAACCGCGATGAGATATCTGGAAACATTGTTTGGTTTCATAGACTCATTATGGGGGGTGACTTTAACCTTCCAATGGACCCGCAGTTGGATACCTCTTAATCAAGAACTGCAGTTTCATTATCTAGGTTGAAGATGTTGAAGCGTATTCTATACGACCACCACTTGGACGTCTGGAGGATATTGCATCCTAAATCAAGAGATAACACTTATTTTTCAAAGGTCCATCAGTTCTATAGTCGATTGACTATTTTTTCGTGGACCATAACTGTCTTGACTGGTCACCAACATGCGATATTGGCACTATGGTTTGGTCAGACTCTGCACCTCTTGACGTTTAAAATCCCTTTGGTTCCATTTAGAGCAGGGATCCTCAAACTACGGCCCTCCAGCAGTGGTAGAACTACACATCCCATGAGGCATTGTAACACACTGACATTCACAGACATGACTAGGCATGATGGGAATTGTAGTTCCTGAACAACTGGAGGGCCGTAGTTTGAAGACCCATGATTTAGAGAATGGATGTGGCGCCTGAATGATGCATTACTGGTAAATACAGAATGTTTTACTTATATTGCGGAAACTATTTCAAACTTTCTGGCAGACCATGCCTTAGACTCTACGGCCCTTCCCATTCAATGGGAGGCTCTGAAAGCAGTTTTGAGAGGGTCTTTTATTCAGCTAGGCGTCCGATTGAAAAAGAAGTGATTAGCAGCCATTACAACCGCGGTCCAAAAGCTTAGAACCTTAGAAATAGAACATAAGCACTCAAACACGACAGAAACTCTATTGGAGGTTGCCTCAGCTCGGACATGCTTGTGCAACCTATATGAATCTTCGGCCCGTTCATATGCGGGTAAATTGGCACTGTATCAGTACAAATTTAGTGATAAATGTGGGAAGTCATTGGCTCGCTCTTTAACCACTTAAGGACCCCCGCACGCACATATACGGCCACAGAATGGCTCGTACAGGCACAAGGGCGTAAATTTACGTCCCCGCCTTCGTGCGGTTCGGGGGTCCCATCGGGACCCCCTCCGCGGCGTGCGGGGGTCCCCCTGCCTCTGGGAGCGATCGCCGACGAGCGGGCGGATGTCCGTGATTTCCGCCCCCCCCGCGATCGCTCCCAGCCAATGGGAGCGCGCTCCCATCGTGTCAGTTCCTCCTCCTGTGTTTACACAGGAAGGAGGAAATGATGTAATCTCTCATCGCAGCGCTGTTTCCCAGCGCTGCTGATGAGAGAAGACATCACAAGTAAGTGTGCACCAACACAACACTGACACACACTCACATAGGCATATTAACCCCTTGTGATCGCCCCCCCCCACCCCCCCTGTCACAGTGTCACTGAATGCAGTGATCTAATCACTGCATTTAGTGCAGTGTGACAGGCAGTGTAAAAAACAGTTAGTGTTAGGTTCAGGATAGCCCCCCCCCCCCCCTAATAAAGTTTTAACCCCTGATCACCGCCCTAGTTAACCCTTTCACTCCCTATTGCCAGCGTCACTAAGCGATCATTTTTCTGATCGCTGTATTAGTGTTGCTGTTCCCGCTAGGTAGCTATTTTTTTTTATTGCGATTTTTTTTTTTACTAAAGACATGTGGCTGAATTAATTTTGGCCTAAATGTTTTACTAAAATTTAGTTTATTTGATTTTTTTTATAACAAAAAGTAAAAAAATTGTGTTTTTTTTCAAAATTGTGGCTCTATTTTAGTTTATAGCGCAAAAAATAAAAATCGCAGAGGCGATCAAATACCACCGAAAGAAAGCTCTATTTGTGGGAAGAAAAGGACGCAAATTTTGTTTGGGAGCCACGTCGCACGACCGCGCAATTGTCTGTTAAAGCGACGCAGTGCCGAATCGCAAAAACACCTTGGGTCATTTACCAGCGTATTGGTCCGGGTCTTAAGTGGTTAAATTCACAACAAACTCCTACTTTTATTTCACAGCTTCAGGGACCAAATGGAGAAATTATATCTCAACCCTCTTTAATTATATAAACATTCAGCGATTTTTACCAGTCTCTAAATAATATACCCCCACACCAACATTCACGCTCACCTGCTACTGAAGAGAATAATGTGGCATCCTACATAGCAGATACTTTATTACCTACTTTGGATGAAGATACGATAGAAGAATTAGAAACCCCAATTAATGAGGAACAGGTCGCAAAGGCTATCGCTAACACCCCGGTGGGTAAAAGTCCAGGCCCTGATGGCTTTACGCCTAAATTTTTGCTCCTCTTCTTACTCCTTTTCTGACTCAGATATTTAATTCCATAGCGAATGGGTCTACTTTTCCTACACAAACGATGGAAGCACATATTTCACTCATCCCGAAACCAGATAAAGATCTTTCTCTATGTGCAACCTACAGACCTATATCTTTAATTGGGGTCGATGTAAAAATGTTTGTTAAGATTTTAGCTAGTCGCCTACAACCACTACTGACTCAATTAATACATCTAGACCAGGTTGGCTTTGTCAACGGTCGTGAGGCTAGAGATACTGTAACACGCCTAAAGCCCTCCTGCTGACAGATTATGCCCGTACTCAAGATATTCCTTTTTTCCTGCTAACGGTTGATGCCGAAAAGGTGTTTGACCGTGTTAGTTGGAAGTTTTTACGATCCTCTTTTCAACAGATTGCCATAGGTCCCTATATGATAGCACGGATTATGTCATTATATCTATCACCATCAGCTAGAACTAGGATGAATGGTTCCTTGACCCCTGCTTTTCCTATTTTTAATGGAACACGTCAGGGTTGTCCCTTATCACCCCTGTTATATGTTATTACGAAGGAACACCTTGCAAACTCACTGGGACCAAACGAAAATATAACGGGCATTCAGGTTGGCCCTCTTCATGCAAAATTGTCTGTTTTTGCAGATGATTTACTTTTATTTGTAACAAAACCACATACTTATTTTCCTTCTTTACTCCTAGAATTCCAGAGATTTAGTAAAGTCAGAAATTTTTAAGTTAACTATAATAAATCAGAACTTCTCAATATATCCCTATCGCAAACAAATATGAAGCGAATATCGAAGAACTTTTCTTTCAGGACCTGTTCGGAGTCGATTCGATATCTAGGGATCCCAGCCTCAACATTACAATTATACGCTCTAATTTTTCTCCCGATGCTCCATAAAATTCAAATGACTTTGACATCTTATGCATTTAAGAGACTTTCATGGTTCGGTAGAATCAATACCCTTAAGATGGATATAGTTTTATATTTGTTTCAAATCATTCCAATTCATCTCCTGGCCTTGTACTTCCGTAAAATCCACTGGCTATTTTCCAAGTTTATATGGAACTCAGCCCAGTCTAGAATTAGCTTTGGGTAATTATCCCTTCCGAAAAACAAAGGTGGAGTAGGGGTACCAGATGTTTCTATACATCATAAAGCAATCATATCAACACGTATTATTGATTGGTTTCACCAGTCCTCAACCAAGTTATGGGTACAACTGGAAGGTCACGTAAATCCTACAGATCTCTGTGCCCTTCTGTGAACTTTGTCTATTTTACGAAGGGCCTCTAAATGCCAGCAGATCTTACTAGGCAAACAATACACATATGGGATCGTATGATACCTATCTATAGAATATCATAACAATTGAGCCCCATGACTCCCCTTCTTTGGAACGCAGGATTTTCTACCAGCCTTTCACCCAACTGTGTATGGCCCTTGGTACAAACAGGAACATAGAAGAATCGCTCAAGTCCTCCAGTCGGACCCATTATTAATGGTAGACTCTTCATCTACAATGCTCTCCCATAACCCTGCACAGTGGCTACAGAGACATCAAGCTTTAGGTTATATACAATCTATTCCATCAAAACAAGATATCTATGCTAAACCAACTGCATTTGAATCTTTGCTCCTGCAAGAGGAACCAATATCACACTCGGTCTCTGTATTATACTCTATTCTTTTGCTATCAATCCACCCAGATCTCCCCCAGTATACACAGAAATGGCAAAAAGACCTCCAAGAGACTGTAACCTTATCGGACTTTGCAAAAAAGCTTAATTTTGACCCATAAAATGTAAACGATCTCAAGAGAAGGCATATAAACTAGTGAGTAGATGGTACAGGTGCCCCTGTACCCTCCATCAAATTAACCAGGATATATCTGATATCTGTTGGCGTTGTCATGAGTCAAAGGGAAATGTGATCCATATCTGGTGGAACTGTCCCCCGGTGAAAAGGTTTTAGAAACATATCTTTGACCTATATGGAAAACTAGTGGATATAACTATCCACACAACACCCAGAGTGGCTCTCTTAACCATGATTCCAGGATCTTTAAAAAAAAGCAAAGGAGGATGTGCTTAGAAAGTCTGCTGGCACAGGAAATGGAAAGAGAAGAACAGTTCTCCCATATTCGGTCCGTTTGGTCCAAGTTTCGACAGTCAGCTGAGTTTCTAATCTGGGTTAAGGGAAATCCTTCCATTGTTTAGTTACGTTTGAGTGATAATAATTATTAATGTTCTTGTAATTTCTCCCCTTTCTTTTCCTCTTTTTTTTTTCTTTCTCTCTTGCTTGGAATACCATCCGATCAGTTCTACAAGTTAAAGTGGATTACCCCCTTTTTTTTTCCCCCACTTTATGTTTTTCCTTTATAAAGAAGATATGCATTTAAGATATGTAAGAATATATACTGTATTCTGCAAGTATATGTAGAAGGTCTACATTATATATAATGACCATCTACACACATATTATGGGCCAGATTCAGCAAGACTTGCGCTGGAGTAATTCGATATGCGCCGCGTAACTGTGAAGATGCGCCGTCATTTCTATGTGGCCGTACCCACCAAACTAGATGCAACAGAAAACGGGCCATTTCCGATCGGCTTAACTTTCCGACGCCAGAGTCTCGTCGGCGTATAATTTCGCTTGGCGCATCAGTCGCGCCTATTGATTTCCCCTGCAAATATGCAAATGAGGGAGATTTCCCGATTCACGAACGGATTAGCACCATACGCTGGCTACATGCGCCGCGCGTATCTCGTCCGTCCGGCGCAAAGTTATTTCTACAAATAACTGCTTTATCTTTACTCCAGACGGCCACAGGTCAGCAGGAGAGCAGCTACAGCAGCGTTACCGACGATAACAGCTAGCTGAGCACCCCCACTTGCAGGACAACACCTCTGTCCATGCTTGTCTGTCAACTTTTACAGCCATGGAGGAAGACATCATAGGTCTCCATAGCCGAGATGACGGCTGACAGCTCCTGGCCTTTAGAGTTCAGCTTTCTCCTGTGTGTTTGTGGGGAACGGGAGCAGCCATCTCAGAACAAAAGTAACTTCACTGCGGGGAGGGGGAACAGGATATACTTTAGTGCCGGAATGGCGCATCTACAGGCGCATTTAAACGCCCAACGGAACGCATTGCCCTGACGTTTCCCGTGAAGTGGTGCCGACGGAAGTTGTGAGCATGCGCACAAGGGGGCCGAGTGAAGCCTCACTTACTGCGCATGCTCCGTGGATGATGCGCTGAACGTAAGCCTCTGCGCTGGGCTCCGCCCATCATTTACATATGATCACACCCACTTCCACTTGCATCGGGTTACGCCAGCGCATTATCGTTACTCTGGCGCAAGTTTACGCGCAACTGCTATGTGAATAACAGTACTTGCGCCGAAAGTGTCGGCGGAGTAACGTAAATGAGAAACGTTACTCCAAAGTAAAGAAGCGCCCATCTACCTGAATCTGGCCATTATATATATATATATATATATATATATATATATATATATATATATATATATATATAATGACCATCTATATATATATATATATATATATATATATATATATATATATATGCGCTGTGTATAGGGTAAACCCTTGTAATACTTATATAAAATAATAAAAACATTGTAAAAAAAAAAGGGACATCAGGATCATATTCAAGTGGGAAAGCAAAGTGCCTGTATTAGTAGACATACTTTTCTGAGTTGCTGACCTTAAAACAGGTATGCAGGTCAGGAACGTCAGCATAAAGGCATAAGACCTTATCTGCATACTTGTTCCAGGTCAGTGACTCAAAATATTAAAAAGCAAGAGGGTCAGCCTGACAACCAGACAAATAGGATTATATCAGAGTTAGTCGGCAATAGCAGCTCTCATTTTTTTTAGAAAACAGGTTTATTTTAACTTATTTTCATTTGTAGCACTACCACCGGAGGAGCTGCTGGTTGTTTTGGGTGGCACATTTACCTCATGGCTCGAAGAAGAAGACCCAGAACCAATGTCGTCTGCCTCATAAATACCCTTCCCCAGCATGCACAGCGAGGCCAAACACTCCTGATTGGCTGCTGGGAAAGAGCACCCAAACCTTGACTCCACTGCTGCCATCTGCAGCACCGGGGGTTGGAAGAACACCCCAGCACAACAGAATAAGAGTACAGCACAACCAAGCTGAGACAGAGACCCTGTTTTGCACATAACTTGGATCAGAGTTTAACCACACTTGGATCTCCCTCTAAATTTACCTAGCACCGATACTATAAAGTACCCAGGCGCTACACATTCTTTTAGAGAATAACATGCTTCTAGCCTGTTTTAGAGACATCATATGGCCTTAAACAGATTAATGGCAAGCGTCTGTAAAGAGATTTCTGCATAAAAACAGACGTCTACTGGCCAGTAAGGAGAGTGGAAAAGGTGAATAGAAAGTTAATAACATTGCTCACAAGGAGTTGTCGTTCAGTGTGGTGTACTGGAAACCAAAAACAGGACAGAGTGTTCAAATCTGATGTAGTAATTTGGATTCAATGTTGAACAGGTGTACTCACAAATGGAAAGGAAAACTAAACTTTATCTATGGCCCAGAGTGTTCTTTGTGTCCATTCTAGGAAGCCTCCAGCCATGGCCAGTGATCAAGTTTAAGCTGAAGAGTGTCCAGACAATGGGATCAACTCTGCAGGACCTGCTATTAAAGATGAGCTTCAGGTCAAACATGAGTTTGACCCAAACTAGCTGTTAACAGTTTAGAAAAAGGGCAACATAGGCACAACAATTTGTTGGCCTGTTTTTTCTGTTAAGTTACACTAAAATATTGATTTCTAGATTTAAAAATTGACGCAGGTGGCCCCGATTAAATTGGGATCTAGTGAAAATAATGGACTGGCCACATAGGGACAGCAATTTCTTTGGCTTTTTTTTTAGCAAATAAATGACACTGCAATATTGATTTCTAGATGTTAAAATAAATGTAGGGGGGGTTCAGGTTGACACAAAAAAATACTACTCGACTATTTTTCCTGTGAATGACATCCTATTGTTAATTTCTAGCTTTTAGAATAGATGTTGGGGATCCTGTGGGGGCAAGTGTAAATAAGTTAAACCTGTGCAAATAGACACTAATATATTTGGGGCTTTATTATGTGAATACAAAATGGGATTTTTATAATAGCTTACCTGTAAAAATTATTTTCTTGGAGTACACCACGGGACACAGAGCCATTCATTACATAATTGGTTAAGGGTCACCAGCGGTGATTGGACACTGGCACAACCAATTGAAGACAGTCCCCCTCCATATAACTCCTCCCATCAGGGAAGCACCTCAGTTTTGTAGCAAGCAATAAGTGGACACAGAGCAATTCATTACATAATGAGACGTCCCAGAGCAATGCTCAATATGAAGGGTGGGAGACACAGATCAAGCAGGCCGCTTGCGGACAAGAAATCCTATACTGCTGCCTGCAGCACACTTCGCCCAAAGGCGGTATCCTCATGTCCTTTCACATCTATTTGATAGAATACGGAAAATGTGTGGACTGATGACCAAGTTGCAGCTTTACAGATCTGAGTCATTGAAGCCTGGTGATGCACTGCCCATGAAGCACCTTTCGCTCTGGTAGCGTGCGTCTTAACAAAAAAAGAAGGAGTCCTGTACTTTAAACCATAAGCTTGAATAATTACTTGTCAAATCCACTTGGAAATTGTTGATCTCGATGCTGCTTGGCCCTTTCAGGGTTGATCTGGCAAAATAAACATAAAACATTTGTTTTTGCGTATCCAAGCGTTGCTTGCAGATAAACCTTTACTGTTCTCACTAAATCCAGAGAGTGCAATAATTATTCCTCCACTGTGCGTGGATCCAAAAAAAAAAGGAAGGCAGGACAATGTCTTAAAAAAAAGTCGACACCATCTTATTGGTAAAAAGGCAGGCTGGCCGTAGTACAATTTTGACTGTCTCAAAAATTGGTCTCACACTGGAGGGGTCAAATAAATTCTTCCTTACGTGTGCAAACAATGTACTCTTTGAGATTAACAGGCCAGCTCACACACCTAGTAGTCTTGCATAAGATTAACACGTCAAAGGGTCTTCTGTACTTTTGATATGTAAGAATTCAGCTGGCTTGGACAGTTCAACTGAATTCCTGGTCAATATGGTATTGCAATATAATATATTGTGCAATACATATAACATCATATATAAAATACCTTCACATCTATATTAATATTACAACATGGGTCTCAGCAGCCAGACCATCAAATTTAGCTTTTATAAAAGAGGATTGAACACTGGACCTTGCGTCAGCAGGTCGTGTCGAAGCGGAAGCTTCCAGGGCCTTCCTACCACTAAATTTACGATTTCGGCATACCAAGGCCTCCTGGGCCAATTTCGGGCCACTAGGATTACCGGTATTCCTTCCTTTTTGATCCTACACAGTAGTCTTTGTAAAAGAGGGATCGGAGGCAATGCATAGACCAGTGAGAACTATTATTATTGGAGCATCCGTTTTGTAGGCTAGAGGATGTCTCATCCTGGACACAGAGTTGTTAAACTTCTCGTTAAACTTAGAAATTAGCAGGTCTACATCTGGGGTCACCCATTTCTGGCATCTGGCCAGAAATACATCGGGTGGAGAGACCACTTTCCGGGTGATAACTGCTGGCGACTCATAGTCCGCTTGCCAGTTTTATATCCCTGGCATGAAGATTGCAGAAAAACAAGGAACATGATCTTCTGCCCATGCCAAATTTCAAATCACCTCCTCCTGAGCACCCTGACTGCGTGTGCCTCCTTGGTGATTGAAGCTACTGCAGTAGCATTGTCAGATTGAATCCGAACCGGGTAGCCCTGTAACCTGTGTGTCCAGGTTCTGAGGGCTAGATATATTGCCCGGATCTCCAGTCTGTTGATGGGAAGACTCTTCGTCTAGGCTCAGGTTCCCTGGGCTGAGGCTTCTTCGAATACTGCTCCCCAGGCCGATAAGACTGGCATCCATAGACACCACCTTCCAGGTGACTGGGAGAAAGGATCTTCTTTTCTGCAAGTTTTTGGTCTTTAGCCACTAGTTGAAGCTTTGGGCCCCCTCTTTGCCCTGACCTTATGGATCAGGTCTTTCAGAGACTATCTTTGGCTCTGGCAGGTATACTCTGCTTTGGACTGTGTCTATGATCATGCTCAGATATTCTACCCTTCTTTGGGTTTGTAAGAGGATTTTTGTAGGTTTACAATCCATCCTAAATGCTCCAGGTATTTTACTGTAGTGAGCACAGCGTGATCCAATCCTGCCACTGATTGATCTATCACAAGTAGATTGTCCAGATAGGCTGTTACCGCTATGCCTTATCTCCTCAGATTTGCCAACAGAGGAGCTAGCACCTTTGTAAATACTCTAGTCGTGGTAGCTGTCCCAAAGGGTAGGGCCACAAACTGAAAGTGGCGCTGTTCCACCGCAAATCTTAGGAATATATGGTGCGCAGGATGGATACATGTAAATATGCATCCTTGCTGTCTTATGGACGTCCTGAATTCTCCACCTTGTAGGGTGGTGACCACAGATAGACTTGTTTCCATTCGGAAATGGCGAATGTTCAGAAATCGTTTTAGAGATCTTAGATCCGGGATGGGTCCGACGTCTCCATTTGGTTTTGGGATCACAAAGAGGTTTGAATAAAAACCTAAACCTTGCTTTTTTTTGGGGGTACTTCTGTAACTAACCCTTGACCGAGCAGGGGCACCCCTTCAGAGAGGGGCTTTGGGGTCTTTGTTTGTTAGATCTTGAACCCCACAGATTCTTGAGCCTGATTTCCTTTGGCCTTTTTGTGGCTGGCTGAAAAGGCTGTCACCACTGGCTGGAGGCAGGTTTTCCCACAACATGGGAAAGAGAACGTTTAAAGCAAGGTCTTGCCACTTGATATCTTCTGGATACTTTTCCAGGTCGTCCCCAAAGAGGCAATTGCCATGGAAGGGGAAACTGGCCAGAAGTTTTTTGCATGGAGATTCTGCTGGCCAATGGTTTAACCGAAGAACTCTGCCCATATGCACCAGCTGGCGAGATGCTTGCCGAGCAGAATCTCTCATGGCATATATTGTAAAACAAAGCCTTAGGTAAATTCTCCCAAATTTGACTTGTTCCTGAGGTAAATACTTTAGCTCCTGTTTTGCCTGTTTGATAACCTGGCACATACCGACTGCTGCTACAGCAGGTTGGGTAACTGAACCTGCCAAAAGAAATAAAGGATTTTTTAATTTCTTTTTTTTAACGATTAAAATTTATTTTCCGATGGATCTCTACACACTTGTGCATTATCCACCAGGTAGGTCAGGTTTTTATTTCTACAAGAAATGGCTACATCTACTGAAGGCAGGCTCCATTTCTTGGAAAACGTCTTAGGTGGCGAGAAATGCTTATCTGCGTACATTAGCTCTTCTAGTAACGGGTGAACCGGGAAGAGCATGCAGCCTGCTTGGATTTTTATGAACCCAGGGAGGAGACTGGTGATTCAGTCAACTCCAAGGAGGGTAACTTAAATGTGGAAGGCACTATTTAAGCATCGCATTGCACCTGCAATTTCAGAATCTGGGATGCAGAGAAAGCTCCTCTGATCTCCCTGATCCAACCGACTCCTCATCCTCTGCAGGTGCCAGGCTCCACCATGTTGATACCAAAAATGGAAAACAATAACTGTGGAGAGGTATTGAAGGTCGGACTATCGAGGCCAAGGATGTAGTTTAAAAATATAGTTTTAATGTAATCATTAAATAAAACAAATTAAGCATATACATAAAAATAACAATGGTACATATATACAGGTAAACCACTCTATACACAAAATCCCTAAAGTCGCCGACGCACGTTTCGCCGTGGGGCTTCTTCAGGACGGATGTTAAGGATTTTGTAAGGAGATGTATATAAATAGTTGTATGGCCGATGACTCTGCAACCAATGCAAGACAGGGCACACACCACGATCGGATATTCGATAGTATATAAAATACTGGATTCAGAAAAGTCCTCAGAGCTTGTTATAGATCTGTTAATTGACAGTAGAGTCAAAGTAAGGGTATTTCCAACATTCATAAAAAAAATAGTATAGTGCTATTGGCAGCCTCCATTCCGTGATAGAAGACCATGGGGCCAACTGGGACACATAGCCAAAAAATGTATTGAGCTTCAAGTTCTCGAGGGGTACCAAGCAGCCAATCAGCGCATAGACTTTTAGACTTCTAAGTATGAGCCAGCCGATCAGGGGGTTGATTCGTACGGGCGTCCGTGTCCCAGGGTGTACATCTGCATGACACACGTTGTTTTTTCTTATCCCTTCTACTCCCCCAGTCCATCCCTCCCTTTCCCTTACCATTCTCGATTTCCCATTCATGTTGATACCAGTCTTTGCATTGACACCTGATCAACTAAGCACAAGGTAGACCAGAACTCCTGGACTCAAGCAATAAAACAGCCTCAGTCTCCCAAGTAGCTGGGATTACAGAAGCAAGCCACAGCACCAGGCACCACAGAAGGAGATCTGTCTCGCTATTTGTCCTCTTGTGAATTTAGCGATTAATGTGCGATTCTACTTTCTAAATCACCTAGGGCTACTGCCAAAGTGTCTTCAGTGATATATGTAGTAGGCCCAGAGCTCACCAGGGATGCCGCAATGGCTCATCCTGTACGAGTACGTCAGCTAAAACCGGTGAGGAAGGTACTGAGCCAGTATTGCTATATACTGTTTAAGCAAAGCCGAGGTACCTCAGAGCATATACTACTGTGCTTAATTTAGCAATCTACATAAAGTATGCAACTTCAAACACACAGCGTCAATGCCAAAGTGAGTGTCTCTCTGGGGTGTATCAGCCCAACCACATAACCACAAGTCTCACATGTCCCCTGTAGTGCTGCTGTATCCATTCACAGAGAAAGCCTGCTGGCATCTGTAGTTCCTTTGTGGCGTTTGAATTGGCGCCATTTTTGTGCTCGCACCCCCACTCTGAACGACCCGGTAATGGCAGTGATCATATAGGTTCGTTTTTCTCTCCACTGTCCCTTCTTAGCATATTAATGGCTTTCTAAACCTCTGTAGTTTGTTCCCCATTACTAACCTCTGTGCCACCTGTAGTGTTGTGAGAGGGGAAGGGGAAGGGAGGAGACACTGAAGCTAGGCTTTGCAGCAGGGAAATTAGCTTAGCTGACATAACACACGTGGTGAGTTTACAACTCTTAACTCCCCCCAGTGGCGGCATTTAGAGAAGACACTTCACTTAAAATATAGGAAATGCACTTAAAATATAGGAAATGTCCTTAATTATCTTTTAGGACTCTGACCTCTTGCCTTATCCACGCCGCAGGTTTTGAGATCAGACAGTTCCAATCTTCGCCCCTCACTGCGGGCATTGTGTGCCAAACTTCAGGGATATGGGTTCCTATTTAAAGGATACCTCTCCCCTGGTCCTTGTAAAAGACTCTGACCAGGACTTTTAGCGAACTAGCGAAAGTGCTGGAACTCAGAACCCAGTCTTCCAAAGAGAGACATTACAGGCGACGCCTCGTGCATTAGGCCCGTCCAGTTTTGACCTACTTTAGGCGTCTTGGGTGGGTCCGAAAGCATCGCTCTTTAACCCCCAGAGGGTCTTTTTGGCAGAGCTTTCCTTTTAGCATCCTATCGTGTCCAACTTATTTAAACACTGGCAAAAAAACTGAGGTGCTTCCCTGATTGGAGGGATTATATGGAGAGGAACCGTCTTCAATTGGTTGTGCCAGTGTCCAATCACCGCTGGTGACCCTTAACACATTATGTAATGAATGGCTGTGTCCCATGGTGTACGATAAAGAAATCTAGATTTTTAAATAGCTGCTGGGTGTCTTCTTAAGGCCTAGTGCAAATAATTTAATGCCAAAAGACACAAAAATAAAAAAATGTGCCAAAGGTATGTCACTCTGCCTAAAGCTTTTTGTCACAACTGACGTCTTCCAGGGAACGTCTTGCGATTACTCTGGAGTTTGTTTGCAAACGCTTACACTATTAGGAGCTTCTTGCTCTTTTTTTGATATGTCAAATATCTGGATGCATATGTGATTGAGGAGATTCGTTGGTGTCCCCTGAGATGGTTTTGGAACCCTGTTGATGACTACAGGAGGCCTGCATGTTGTCTGATGTTATAAGCGTGCTTTGACCTTTCTGTAATAAAGAGGGTCATATTTATCTGGTAAGCCTATACAGTGTTACCTGGTGGAGGAATTTGCACATATTTTGGGATTTTTCTCAAGAGTGGATGTTGTCATATTTTCGTATGTGTACACACACACACCCCTGTTGCACATTTTGGGACTCAATTGCTACAATTTTATTTTCACTCATGGACTTTGATATCTTTATTCCAGACTTTCCTATTAAAATTCTACACCTTATGTTTGAGAGTTAGCGCAACATATTTTGTATTAAATAAAACCACCTGCCTGCCACTACCTTACAAAATGTAGCCTATAAACGCCACTATATTTGTGATGTATTACTCATTTTTAATCTTTTGAGTCATTACTCTGCAAATTACACTCTTATGTTGATTTATTTTTTTCTAATAGCTATTGGGTGTCCTGTTCAAACTGGGACCTAGCACAAATGATTAAAGGAATTGTAAAGGAAACATTTTTATTTCGAAAGAATAACAAACATGTCATAGTTACCTACTCTGTGCAAGGCTTTTCCACAGAGCAGCCCCGGTCTTCCTCTTCTTGGATCCCCCACCGGTGCTTGAGGCTCATCCTCCTTGCTGTGTGCTCCCATAACAAGCAGCTTGCTGTGGGGGGCACTTGTGTGTGCGCGCTTCTTCCCAAACTGGCACTCTGCATCCACAAGACACAGAGCATGGCTCAACCTCGCCCCACCTCACTGGCTGTCATTAACAGCAGCAGGAGCCAATAGCTCCTGCATTTTAGTCAATCAGGAGGGAGAGACCCGGCAGAGCTTCGGGTCTCATGCACATCACTGGATTCAGATCGGGCTTAAGTATTGGGGGGGGGGGGTGAGTGGGGAGCTGTACACTGAGGGTTTTTTACCTTTATAGAATGTTTAGATTTTAAAATGGCTCTGTTTAAAAGGGGGCCCAGACAGACCTGCCTGGCCTGTCCACTTTAAACTGCAGCACACTTAAGCTTCTTGCATAGTTTGCATCAAGTCTGCACAATTTTTGTGGCTCTTTTTATGGAATTAACACAATCTAATTGTGATTCCTTGGATTTAAATTCTGAAAATTGTCTGATTGCCAGTAAAACTGCCGCAAACTAACAACTCACATTATGCGTATGTATTTTTAGCTTTTACAGTAAAAATAATGCAGTGCTTCCATAAAAGTAAAAAAATATCAAAAAACAAAAACAAATTGTGCAAAACTAATAAAATCTAAGTTACTCTAACATCAGCACAATTGTGTAGCAGTGATCTTCATGTGCAAGCCCATCACCAACAATTAAAAGGCTTACTAGAGTAAACGCCTCACATACAGAGGTATATTGCCTTGTATTAGCCTTGGGCCGCACCAAGGTTCTTCTCTTATTTTAGAAGACAGAACACAGATGAAGGAATAGCCTTTAAGTAGATCTCACAAGCACAAATTTACACAAATGAATGTTATTTGCTACACTATGAGAGTTTTTTCGATTTACCCTTATGATGTGAATTATATTACAGATGAGAGATCAGGGTTGTTGTAGCCAAAATCTGCTGGTGCAGGCCTGTAAGATCCACTTGTTAGACGCTATTACTTCATCTGTGTCCCAGCTAGTAAACGAAGGAGGAGAAGTACCTTGATGCAGCCCCAGGCTATTATATGCTGAATGCAATATACCTCTGTATGTGACATTTTTACTCTGATAAGCCATCTAATTGTTGGTGATGGACTTGCTAAATGCCAACTGCTGATATCTACTGTAATCTCACTGAAAAAATAAGACTACAATTTAGCTTCAAGTGGAGTTTCAGTCTGTAAAGTTTTTTTTTTTTTTTTTAAGTCAGCAGATACAAATACTGTAGCTTCTGACTTTTAATATAAGGACACTTACCTGTCCTGGGATCCCATGACGTTGGCACCCCTAGCCAATTTGTCAATCGGTTTCGGGTATTCATGTATATATTCAGGTCTTAAATATAAACATTTATGGAACAATTTAAGGATATGGGGATGGGAAAGGGAATTTTCCTGATATAGCCCCAATTAACTTCAACAGGGTTAGGTACAAACAAATAAAAATAAAGAGAAGGATTGGATTTGCTCTGTGCAAAACCATTGCACAGAGCAGGTAAATAGGATATGTTTGTTATTTTAATAAAAAAAAAACAAAAAAAAAAAAAACACACACTTTAACCACTTAAGGACCGCCTAGTGCACATTTACGTCGCAGAATGGCACGGCTGGGCACATCAACGTATATATACGTTGATTTTAGTACCCAGCCGTGGGTCACGAGCGCGCGCCCGCGGCACGCTCCCGTGACCCGGTCCGAAGCTCCAGGACCGGGACCGCGGGATTCGCGGACACGATCGCCGATGCAGTGCGGCGATCCGTCCCTGGAGTGGAAGAACGGGGAGAGCCGTGTGTAAACACGGCTTCTCTGTGGCCGTAGCATCGATCGCGTCATCCCTGTAATAGGGGGACGCAATCGATGATGTCACACCTACAGCCACACCCCCCTACAGTTGTAAACACACACATAGGTCACACATCCCCTACAGCGCCACCTGTGGTTAACTCCCAAACTGCAACTGTCATTTCCACAGTAAACAATGCAATTTAAATGCATTTTTTGCTGTGAAAATGACAATTGTCCCAAAAATGTGTCAAAATTGTCCGAAGTGTCCGCCATATTGTCGCAGTCACAAAAAAAAAAATCGCTGATCGCCGCTATTAGTAGTAAAAAAAATTTTTTTTATAAAAATGCAATAAAACTATCCCTTATTTTGTAAACGCTATACATTTTGCGAAAACCAACCGATAAACGCTTATTGCGATTTTTTTTTTACCAAAAATACGTAGAAGAATACGTATCGGCCTAAACTGAGGAAAAAAAGTTTTTTTATATATTTTTGGGGGATATTTATTAAAGCAAAAAGTAAAAAATATTGCATTTTTTTTTAAATTGTCGCTCTATTTTTGTTTATAGCGCAAAAAATAAAAACCGCAGAGGTGATCAAATACCACCAAAAGAAAGCTCTATTTGTGGGGAAAAAGACGCCAATTTTGTTTGGGAGCCACGTCGCACGACCGCGCAATTGTCAGTTGAACGACGCAGTGCCGAATCGCAAAAAGGGGCAAGGTCCTTTACCTGCATTTTGGTCCGGGTCTTAAGTGGTTAATATCACTCAAAGGCAAAACGTTTTAGTTTTATATGGAATGAAGAGGGATTAAACCTGTTAGTTTTTTTTTTTGCTGTATGTGTCCCTGTTAGGGAGATGCACCCTCTATCAGTCATGCGTACCATTATCACTGAAAACTTAAGTTATGCCGCATACACGACCGTTTTTTGGGTTGTCAATTTTCGTAATTTTAATGGTCTAGAAAAGATGACATTTTTTAAACCCGATTGTTAAAACGGCCTTGCCTACACACGATCGTGGAAAAAAAATGCTCTAGCAAAGCGCGGTCACGTACAACACGCAAGACGGCACTGTAAAGGGGAAGTTCCATTCGAATGGCGCCACCCTTGGGGCTGCTTTTGCTGATTTTGTGTTAGTAAATGACGATTCTCGCTTTTCAGTCTGTTACAGCGTGATGAATGTGCTTACTCCATTACGAACGCTAGTTTTACCAGAACGAGCGCTCCCGTCTCATAACTTGCTTGCGAGCATGCATGCTTTTTTCACGTCATTAAAGCCCACACACGACCATTTTTTACAACGTTAAAAATGACAACGTTATAAAAAACGTTGTGAAAAATTAGAGCATGGTCTAAATTTTTAATAGCCATTTTTTACATCATAAACAAATGCTCTGGAGCCCACACACGATCGTTTTTAATGAAAAAAACATAATTTTTTACAACCCAAAAAACGGTTGTGTGTACGCAGCACATAAGAAAAACCCATTTTGTGTTGTCCCCAGAACAAAAATAGTGGGAATATCTTCCAGTGAGAACCCTTGTTGGTGGCCCTGGTCACAGGGAAGGAATACACATTCCAGGTCTGAAAAATACTTGCCCTGCAATACCTTGCAGGGCAAGTATTTTTCTCAAAGTTTTTCTCTGTATAATACATTATGGTACAATTTTGCTTTTTATTTCTTCTGAATCTGGTACATCAGAGATTGTGGGGGAGCCATTACAACTGCCAGGAGCTTCCTTAACACGGGCACTTGTAGACCTTTTGGTTAAAGGTCATTTTCTTCTGGTGAGCAATTTAGTGCACACAGGGGGAATGAAATTAGCATGGTGTTTCATGGTTATATGCACATCAGCATTAAATGCATGAAGGATGGATCGATTACAAAAAGTAAAGAATGTATATTGATTGTGGACTATTACACTTTGCATTTGTGTTTATGACTACAGGCAGACCTCTTGGGGGCTGTACGTGATTTTATAACCTTAGGTTTGATCTTTGAGCATCACTCTTGTATTATAACATTAAACCATTAAATTTGTTGTAAAGCGAGTAATTAAGAAATAAATAACATATGGTTTTATGGGGGGGATTTAGTCACACTGTGCACACATAATCTGCTTACATAGTAACAAATCAACTTCTAGGTTATAGAAACAAGCCAAAGCTCAAAGGATCACTAAAGGATTTTTTTTTTAGCTAAATAGCTTCCTTTACCTTACTGCAGCCCTGCTTTCATGTCCTCATTGTTCGTTTTTGCTTTGAAGTAGCTGTAATTCTGCTCTGATCTCCACACTTCCTGCTTGTCTGGCTCCTTTGAAAAATCTCATAGCAGCTTTTCACTGTGGTCCAAGCTGTCATTACTGTGTGTCTAAAACTCCTCAGATTCATTTTAAAAACAAAACACTGCCCTGGATTTGTTTGTTTTTGTTCTGTGTGTCTCTACTTCACAGAAACATGAAACCAGTTTTAAAGTGAAACTAAACTGCAGGCACATTATATGATTGATTTTTATCTATTTTTAATCATTTTTAAAATGAATCAGTTAACTTTTATGTCTCTATACCCTGTAAACAGTCATTTTTAGCAAAACATTTTTTTTCCTTTAGTGACCCTTTAACTGAACACGTTAGAAGCCAATTGGTTAACATGTACAGCTGCACCGGATTCTGTGTACATCAGTTTTAATAACCCACCCCTCTCACCGTTTCATTTTTAATAGACAAGCAGAGCAGTGTTTTTTGTTTTTTTTTTCCGTTACAAATTAAAAGCTACCTGAAAAATTCCATGAAAGAAAACCCATAGCCATGTTGTTCTGCTATTCCAGCACATACAACGTTTGCCGATGCCCCGATCAATGTTCCATTTCCTATATAGAAACATAAAAATGTTAAAGGTTAGGAGAATCTGGATGTTGTGTTTAGCTTTATAATTAAGAACGGTGTGTTATCTGACTGGTTATGCTGTGTGGGAAATCTCTGTAATCACAAGATTGGCTGTTATAGAATGCCAAACTCTTTGGCAGATGAAGCAATATTTTATAAGCACTTAACATGGTTTGCCTGGAGTTTTACTTTAATGATTTATATACTATAAAATATACAGGTCTGCAGTCAGCAAATCAAAATATAAAAAATAAAACGTAAAGAAAATGTGGTTCCAAAACAAAGAAAAATTATCAAAAACAAAAAAAGACTTGGTATGATATACTCATCTTTGAAGCTCCACATTGAGCACACAAATGTGTATGGAATATTGAATTCTGTGCATTACTGTTAAAATGATTATACAGACTTTGTCCTTTTGTTTTATAACTAGAGTACATCAAATTACCAATGACCCAGGTTTTGTATAGCCTCGAGGAAATGCACTGTACATTGAAAAAAAGCCAGTGCTTCGTATATGATTGCCTTGGAAAGATATCTCTATAAATGTTTTGAAATACACCGAGGATGAAATTATGCCAGTACTGAGCAAGCATGATTCATCATGCAAAACATTTTTCTACTGCTAGAAAAAAAAAAAGGTTCAAATATTCGTAAATGCCACAGAACATTCTAGCCTATGCTACTGTATATTTTTATTATAAACAATGTTGTGCTGCCGCCAACAATATTGTCACAAAACCATATTAAAGCAATGCCATAGTAGGACACTTACATTACAGTGCAGATTGTTTTGTGCTATGCGTTTAAATCAGCGCAAAAGAAAGCTTTATACATTTCCAAAATCATAGCCCCTGACACCCTTTGTGATGAAATGCAATGGTCAGAGCCAATCACTTTTACAGGGGGCAGAAGGGAATCCCCCACCACTTTTACAGGATTCTCCCATTCCAGCAGAGAGCCTAGGACAGAAATAGAGGACAGTATGGAACTGGGATTTTGTCACTTCCGCCAATGGCTTGCCATTTACAAGCAGTTACTGGCTTGTAAAGTATCTGATCAAACTAGTCTTTATTTGATCAGATGCTTTTGAGGGTAGAGAAAATATGTCTCAGTAAAGAGGACCTGTCACTACTCAAAGCTACCACATGGTTGTTCATACATTGTGATAGCAATAAAGTGGACTTAAAAAATTAAATCTAGAAAATAAATTACAAAGTATAAAAATGTAAAGTGCCTCGTCCCCCTCTTGCTCACGCAAAAATGCAAACTCATACGTAGGTCCTGAACATATTTATAAAGGATAATCTCACACCACACGTGAGATATTGCCACAAATATCAGAGCAATAATCCTAGCACCAGACATTCTGTTTAACTCTAAACCGGTAACATGGGAAAGGCTTTTAAAGCCTTTATTTTTTGTTTTTTTGTTTTTAGATACCCCAGTTTTCTGCCTTTTCATGGGCATGCTCAACTTTAAAGTGTGATATGTTGGGTGTTTTTTTACTCTGTGTAACATAATCTTTCAAATTTAACAATTGGGTTTTGTATCGTGTTGGTGTGCACCAAAATTCATCAAAGTGTATTATTTCTGAAATTTTGCATTTGACAAGCCACTGCACGCAAGTATCATGTGACAAAATATTGTAACCACAATAGTTTTGTCCAGGGCTTTTGCCTTCAGAAAAAAATATAAGATGTACAAACCAGTAAGGAGTGGTAACCTTTAGTAAAATCTGCTTGCCAAAATGTTCATAAGAGCAGTAGAAATTTGCTGCTGAATATATATGCAAGAATATTTTTTTCTCTAGTCTGTCCCTTTTATTGTGATGGGCAGCCTTAATGACCAAGAGAGAAGCTTGGAAGAAAAGGCCAAAGAAATATTTCATACAACCACAGTTGCAGAATTTCTTATGAACTGTGCAATTTCAATTGCTGAGACATGCATCTTTTAGGAGCTAATCACAAGACCCAGGCTGACCATTACCTACCTTAGGGTCCCAAACAAAGAAAATATCACAATTTTAGCCTCAAAAATATTTGCATGGATTTCACTTCTATGGCCAGTGTGTGGATTCACCATATGGGACAGATCTTTTAGCACCTTACAACTAATTTCCTAAGACCAATATTGCATTTCCATAATGTTATTTTGATATATTTATCCCACTACTTTTTTAGGGTCACTATTTTTTGCAGTACCAAGACAGTGGCCCTTTAAAATGGATCAATAAAGCACACTAAAGTGACAAGTTTTACTGGGAAAGCATATTTATTAATATTTGCCAAGTTATATTTCTTACCTCCAAAACAAGCTCCAATTGCTAAAGCAAAGAGAAGTGGCTTGACTGGTAGATCAACATCTGCATCTTGGCTTAAGTTTATTAACACAGGAATCTACAAAAAAGAAAAGTAATATTAATTTGTAGAATAAAACTAGTACCACATTACATTTTTTAGGCAATGGGCGAAAGCATTACTTTCTAAAGCTTTTTTTTGTAAACTCTGAATTTTCATTCTACATGTTTGCAGTTTTCCAACCACAATGTATATTTGTTCATTCTACTCAGATGTTTATCAGCTTTGTAATCAGAACTTAACACATTTTCAAGCACTTTATGATTTATCACAAGATTCAAGAGATGAGCATGAATTCCACATTCAGTGAATTACTCACAGTGGGGATCTCACCTACTGAACACTTCAGCATCTTATTGTAAATGAACAATCAGTATCCCCTATTTATGAACATTGAAGAAGAAGTCATTGGTTATTACAGAACGAACAGATTTTAAGCTCCTATACCCATGACAAAAATAGAAAGTTTGCTAAGAGGCAATCATTTTTCAAAAGCCAAAACTGAACTGTTAAGCAAGTTAAGGGTTTTTTTTTAAAAGGAAAATGGTAGCAATACAATTTTTTGTTGAAATCATTCCTCCACAATCAGAAGCACGATTGAGCCACCTGAGTAATTCCAATGCAGATTTCTTTTTTTCAGAAACTGGTACTCATGCCAACATGGAAGGGAAAGGAAGATGGCACCATTAAAAAGATCCCTCTATTAAAACTAGTTTAAAATATTTTGGATGAGCCATGTTTGGCTTCATGGTTTACTTTAGCAATAATAATGCTGCATACACACAACCATATTTAATGGTCTAGAAAAAACAACGTTTTTTTCGTTGTGATTATTGTCAAGCCTGCCTTGCCTACACACGATCGTGAAAAAAAAATGCTCAAGCTAATTGCGGTGACGTACAACTCGTACAACTGCACTATAAAGGGGAAGTTCCATTCAGATGGCCCCACCCTTGGGGCTGCCTTTGCTGATTTTGTGTCAGTAAAAGTTTGGAGAAAAACGATTCGGTCTTTTCAGTCTTTGTGCTTTTCAGTCTGTTAAAGCATGACGAATGTGCCATCTCCATTACAAACGCTAGTTTTATCAGAACGCGCGCACCTGTCTCATAACTTGCTTCTGAGCACGCGTGTTTTTTTCACATCGTTAAAGCTTGCACACGATCATTTTTGTCATTAAAGTTTTTTT
The DNA here is from genome assembly GCA_029574335.1 of Rana kukunoris. NCBI lineage: Eukaryota > Metazoa > Chordata > Amphibia > Anura > Ranidae > Rana > Rana kukunoris. Next base: position 236,870,600 of record CM056050.1, on the reverse strand, counting down.
TTTTTGGCACTTATTTTGGCAATTAAGACTCAAAAACCGGGTAAGAACCCAGGCCCAGATGGGTTCACGGCCCATTATTACAAAACATTTATAGACATTCTGAAAGCTCCCCTACGCCGTGCCCTGGAACATATCCAAACCTCTTCATCAATGTCGAGCTCTTTTACGATGGCATATGTAACATTGATCCCTAAACCAGCAAAGGACCCTACAGATTGTACAAGCTATAGGCCGATTTCATTGTTGAATTTGGACCTAAAAATACTGACGAAACTATTGGCATCTAGACTGACAACTTTTCTCCCCAAACTTATAGGCCCAGAACAGGCGGGTTTTATGCCAGGGAGGGAAGCCCGGGATAAGGTTATAAAAGCCCTTAATCTGATTCATTACGCAAACACCCGGGGAATTGAGGGCCTTCTCCTGTCAACTGACGCAGAGAAGGCCTTCGACCGTGTTGCCTGGGACTATATGTTTGTTATCTGCAGACATATTGGGTTGGGATCGAACATGATGGCGTGGATATCGGCCTTATACCATAAACCTCGGGCACAGCTTAAAATTAATGGTACCCTCTCAGAAGCAGTGGACATAAATAATGGTACAAGGCAGGGTTGCCCTCTTTCCCCTCTTCTATTTATTTTATCTTTAGAACCTTTTATTCGCACAGTAAACGCAAATCCTGATATACAAGGTTTCCAGATAGGTTAACACGACTTTAAAATAGCGGCATATGCGGATGATCTTCTATTTTTTTAACACAGCCTCAGGTCTCAATTCCGAAGCTCTCTAAAGCTTTTAAAATATTTAGTTATATTTCCAATATGAAAATTAACTATTCTAAGTCAGAAGCTCTCAATCTCACACTGTCAGCTGAACTCACGCTCTTCTGGCTCGTTTAAGTGGGTAAAATCATCTATTACCTATCTAGGAATTAAACTTGCGTCCAAATTCGGAGATATATATACTATTAACTTCCTCCCTCTGCTAAAAAAAATTCAAGTAGATCTTAAAGGTTGGACCTCCAGACCCTTTTCCTGGTTCGGCAGAGCTGCTATATTGAAGATGGTAATTTTACCCAGAATCCTATACCACTTCCACACCTTACATATTTCACTCCCAGGTTCCTTTTTCAAACAACTTCAGGCCATTTTACGCACTTTTATTTGGAAGGGGCAAAAACCTAGGATAAAGTTTGATACGCTTATAAAACCTAAGGAAGAGGGAGGTATAGGTTTACCCGATTTTAAACTTTACCATTCTGGGATACACTTCGCCAGAATTATGGATTGGAACTGCCATAGGGAGCAGAAGGATTGGGTCACATTGGAGGAAGCATCCACCACACTTCACCTTAAATTCCTACCTTGGATTCCCTGGGTAAAATTGCCGCAAAATGTGCAGCAGCATCCCTTGGTGGGGACCACGCTTAAAGTGTTTCATATGATGACGAAACACCATAAACTCTCCTCATCTCCTGGACCGCTTAATCCCATTACTCGCAACCCGGATTTTCTGCCTGGGATGAACCTGCACATTTCTGCTCCTACTGACAAATCGATGCCCCTTTTATTGATACACTGTGTAGAGGCAAACACCCTAAAACATTTTGAGTTACTAAAACGAGAATTGAACCCTCAGAGCTCTCTTTCATTTTGGACCTACCGCCAGCTGCATAATTATACACAGGTCTCCCAGACTAAAAACAGTTGTTTAGACCAATAACTCCCTTTGAACAAATTTGTTTGGCTGGAGCTCCGGTACCTAGAGCTACCTCCCTTACGTACTCATGGCTCCAACTAGATAGGGGTGGATACCCTCCGGAATATGAGTACAATAGGAAAAGGCGATTAAAACAAGCTTCACCGATAAGCAATGGAAACGTGCTTGTATTTTTGCCCATAAGTGCTCCATTGGTACAAGATTTCAGGAAATGTCATAAGCTTTTAACACAATGGTATGCCACCCCGGATAAAATTAAAAAATGGTACCCGCAGACATCAGATTCTTGCTGGAGATGTGAGCAAGACTAGGTCTATCTTCCACATCTGTTGGGAATGTCCTCGTTTGAGACCCTTCTGGGATAGGGTGTGTGAGGTGATCAAGGTCATTACAGATACCACAATCTCTCTCTCTCCCACATGTTGTCTACTCCATATTGCGGATTGCTCTATGCAGCATTATAAAAAATCACTGATTAGACATCTGCTGAATGCAGCGAAAGTCTTAATTCTCAGGCACTGGAAATCGAAGGATACTCCTTCCATTCCAGAATGGTTTAGCTCCATAGAGAATATCCACCAAATGGAGGAAACTGTAGCCATTGCCAGGGAATCGTCGAAAAAATGTAATCAGACATGGTCACCTTGGGTGGCGTTCAGGTATTCAGATCAATACTCACAATTAGATATGAGATGAGATTGTGGTTGTAGTTTTGATCTCTCTTGTTCACTCCATTGGTATATAGAGATTCTAGATGAGCGGTTTGTGCACAGTGTTTTTTTTTTTTCTCTCTGTTTTTTATTTTTATTTAGTAGTAGTTCGTAGCGGGTAATATCCTAGGTTGTGATGTTTCCCTTTGCTATCTTGTGTTATAAGATATAAAAGTAGCTTACTTTTCAGAGTATGTATTGATATGTTTTGATTTGTGTTATCGGTACCCTGGCTGTATTTTGTACTCTGATTTTTATTTTTTCCAATAAAAAAACTTTAATGACGATCATTTTTCACGACGTGAAAAACTACAACGTAAACAACAACGCAAAAAATTTAGAGCACGTCCCAATTTTTTAATGCCCATTTTTCACATTGCGAAAAATGCTCTGGAGCCCACACACGGTCGTTTTTAATGACATAAAAAAAAAATCACGTCATGAAAAATGATCGTGTGTACACGGCATAAGACTCTTCAGCAAAGCCCAGCTAAAACTGGTTTGCAGCGAATTCCTAAATGCTATAAAAGAAGCTGTTAATAGTAGCTGAATGTGAATTCTGGAAGTGCCAAGGCTGGAAAAAAGGTGAATTGCAGAGGGCTTAGTCTACTCTTATTTGATTCTTCTTTGTGGCCATATAATGAACAAAGAAATAATCAGAGAAAGTCCACTAGCAACAGAGATGGCAACAATGGGTACCTATCCTATGTACTGTAAAGCAATATTGTGCGAACAAAACCAGTGCATGTGAAACATTTCTGTTTAATGTCCAAAAATTCACAGCATTTGTGAAAGAACAATAGTAGTACTGATGCTGATATATGAGATCTGGAAGGCAGACTGTAGTGGATCAGTTAATAAAAGCAATGAAATCAGATGACATTACCTAGGCATACTGTATACACTGGATCTAAAAGGCAGTACTATTGAGGAGAAGGATAAAAGGATCAATGTAATGATAAATGTAAAGCTACCCAAAATAAGCAGGGCCTGTGGACCATTGTGAACAGATGGTGTTTACCCAGGAGTAGGGATGAGCTTAAATATCGGGTGTTCACCTTTTCGCCGAGTAGCAAACATTATGGGGCTTTCGCGGGAAATGTGCTAGATTGCCGATAAATGTGATAGAGTGCCGTGGAATGCCCCATAATGCACTGCGATATCGCAGTGCATTAGCGTCTGATGATTGGCCAAACCCGATGAAAGGGGGGGGCGACTCTGGGGAACCCCGATGAAAGGGGGTAGGCGACTCTGGGAACCCCGATGAAAGGGGGAGGGCGACTCTGGGGAACCCCGATGAAAGGGGGAGGGCGACTCTGGGGAACCCCGATGAAAGGGGGTGGGCGACTCTGGGGAACCCCGATGAAAGGGGGTGGGCGACTCTGGGGAACCCCGATGAAAGGGGGAGGGCGACTCTGGGGAACCCCGATAAATGTGATAGAGTGCCGTGGAATGCCCCATAATGCACTGCGATATCGCAGTGCATTAGCGTCTGATGATTGGCCAAACCCGATGAAAGGGGGGGGCGACTCTGGGGAACCCCGATGAAAGGGGGTAGGCGACTCTGGGAACCCCGATGAAAGGGGGAGGGCGACTCTGGGGAACCCCGATGAAAGGGGGAGGGCGACTCTGGGGAACCCCGATGAAAGGGGGTAGGCGACTCTGGGGAACCCCGATGAAAGGGGGAGGGCGACTCTGGGGAACCCCGATGAAAGGGGGAGGGCGACTCTGGGGAACCCCGATGAAAGGGGGAGGGCGACTCTGGGGAACCCCGATGAAAGGGGGAGGGCGACTCTGGGGAACCCCGATGAAAGGGGGAGGGCGACTCTGGGGAACCCCGATGAAAGGGGGAGGGCGACTCTGGGGAACCCCGATGAAAGGGGGAGAACGACTCTGGGGAACCCAGATGAAAGGGGGAGAACGACTCTGGGGAACCCCGATGAAAGGGGGGGGAACGACTCTGGGGAACCCCAATAAAAGAGGGGGAACGACTCTGGGGAACCCCAATAAAAGGGGGGGAACGACTCTGGGGAACCCCGATAAAAGGGGGGAGGACGAGTCTGGGGAACCCCGATAAAAGGGGGGAGGACGAGTCTGGGGAACCCCGATAAAAGGGGGGAGGACGAGTCTGGGGAACCCTGATAAAAGGGGGGAACGATGACTCTGGGGAACCCCGATGAAAGGGGGGAACGACGACTCTGGGGAACCCCGATGAAAGGGGGGAACGACGACTCTGGGGAACCCCGATGAAAGGGGGGAACGACGACTCTGGGGAACCCCGATGAAAGGGGGGGAACGACGACTCTGGGGAACCCCGATGAAAGGGGGGGAACGACGACTCTGGGGAACCCCGATGAAAGGGGGGGAACGACGACTCTGGGGAACCCCGATGAAAGGGGGGAACGACGACTCTGGGGAACCCCGATGAAAGGGGGGAACGACGACTCTGGGGAACCCCGATGAAAGGGGGGGAACGACGACTCGGGGGAACCCCGATGAAAGGGGGGGAACGACGACTCGGGGGAACCCCGATGAAAGGGGGGAACGACGACTCGGGGGAACCCCGATGAAAGGGGGGAACGACGACTCGGGGGAACCCCGATGAAAGGGGGGAACGACGACTCGGGGGAACCCCGATGAAAGGGGGGAACGACGACTCGGGGGAACCCCGATGAAAGGGGGGAACGACGACTCGGGGGAACCCCGATGAAAGGGGGGAACGACGACTCTGGGGAACCCCGATGAAAGGGGGGAACGACTCTGGGGAACCCCGATGAAAGGGGGGAACGACTCTGGGGAACCCCGATGAAAGGGGGGAACGACTCTGGGGAACCCCGATGAAAGGGGGGAACGACTCTGGGGAACCCCGATGAAAGGGGGGAACGACTCTGGGGAACCCCGATGAAAGGGGGGAACGACTCTGGGGAACCCCGATGAAAGGGGGGAACGACTCTGGGGAACCCCGATGAAAGGGGGGAACGACGGGGAACCCCGACGACTCTGGGGAACCCCGATGAAAGGGGGGGGGAACGACGACTCTGGGGAACCCCGACGAAAGGGGGGGGGGAACGACGACTCTGGGGAACCCCGATGAAAGGGGGGAACAACGACTCTGGGGAACCCCGATGAAAGGGGGGAACGACGACTCTGGGGAACCCCGATGAAAGGGGGGAACGACGACTCTGGGGAACCCCGATGAAAGGGGGGACGACGACTCTGGGGAACCCCGATGAAAGGGGGGAACGACGACTCTGGGGAACCCCGATGAAAGGGGGAACGACGACTCTGGGGAACCCCGATGAAAGGGGGGGGGGAACGACTCTGGGGAACCCGATGAAAGGGGGGGGGGAACGACTCTGGGGAACCCCCGACGAAAGGGGGGGGAACGACGACTCTGGGGAACCCCCGACGAAAGGGGGGAACGACTCTGGGGAACCCCCGACGAAAGGGGGGGGAACGACGACTCTGGGGAACCCCCGACGAAAGGGGGGGGAACGACGACTCTGGGGAACCCCCGACGAAAGGGGGGGGGAACGACGACTCTGGGGAACCCCCGACGAAAGGGGGGAACGACGACTCTGGGGAACCCCCGACGAAAGGGGGGGGAACGACGGCTCTGGGGAACCCCGACGAAAGGGGGGGGAACGACGACTCTGGGGAACCCCGACGAAAGGGGGGGGAACGACGACTCTGGGGAACCCCGACGAAAGGGGGGGGAACGACGACTCTGGGGAACCCCGACGAAAGGGGGGGGAACGACGACTCTGGGGAACCCCGACGAAAGGGGGGGGAACGACGACTCTGGGGAACCCCGACGAAAGGGGGGGGGAACGACGACTCTGGGGAACCCCGACAAAAGGGGGGGGGGGAACGACGACTCTGGGGAACCCCGACAAAAGGGGGGGGGGGAACGACGACTCTGGGGAACCCCGAAGAAAGGGGGGGAACGACGACTCTGGGGAACCCCGATGAAAGGGGGGAACGACGACTCTGGGGAACCCCGATGACAGGGGGGAACGACGACTCTGGGGAACCCCGATGAAAGGGGGGAACGACGACTCTGGGGAACCCCGATGAAAGGGGGGAACGACGACTCTGGGGAACTCTGGGGAACCCCGATGAAAGGGGGGAACGACGACTCTGGGGAACCCCGATGAAAGGGGGGAACGACGACTCTGGGGAACCCCGATGAAAGGGGGGAACGACGACTCTGAACCCCGATGAAAGGGGGAACGACGACTCTGGGGAACCCCGATGAAAGGGGGGACGACTCCTCTGGGGAACCCCGATGAAAGGGGGGACGACTCCTCTGGGGAACCCCGATGGAAGGGGGGACGACTCCTCTGGGGAACCCCGATGAAAGGGGGGACGACTCCTCTGGGGAACCCCGATGAAAGGGGGGACGGACTCCTCTGGGGAACCCCGATGAAAGGGGGAACGACGACTCTGGGGAACCCCAATTAAAGGGGGGAACGACGACTCTGGGGAACCCCAATTAAAGGGGGGAACGACGACTCTGGGGAACCCCAATTAAAGGGGGGAACGACGACTCTGGGGAACCCCAATTAAAGGGGGGAACGACGACTCTGGGGAACCCCAATTAAAGGGGGGAACGACGACTCTGGGGAACCCCAATTAAAGGGGGGAACGACGACTCTGGGGAACCCCAATGAAAGGGGGGAACGACGACTCTGGGGAACCCCAATGAAAGGGGGGAACGACGACTCTGGGGAACCCCAATGAAAGTGGGGAACGACGACTCTGGGGAACCCCGATGAAAGGGGGGGAACGACTCTGGGGAACCGCGATGAAAGGGGGGAACGACTCTGGGGAACCGCGATGAAAGGGGGGAACGACTCTGGGGAACCGCGATGAAAGGGGGGAACGACTCTGGGGAACCGCGATGAAAGGGGGAACGACTCTGGGGAACCGCGATGAAAGGGGGGAACGACTCTGGGGAACCCCGATGAAAGGGGGGAGACTACTCTGGGGAACCCCGATGAAAGGGGGGAGACTACTCTGGGGAACCCCGATGAAAGGGGGGAGACTACTCTGGGGAACCCCGATGAAAGGGGGGAAACGACTCTGGGGAACCCCGATGAAAGGGGAGGGGCGACTCTGGGGAACCCTGATGAAAGGAGGGGGCGACTCTAGGCAACCCCGATGAAAGGGGGGGGGGAACGACTCTAGGCAACCCCGATGAAACGGGGGGGAACGACTCTAGGCAACCCCGATGAAAGGGGGGGGAACGACTCTAGGCAACCCCGATGAAAGGGGGGGGAACGACTCTAGGCAACCCCGATGAAAGGAGGGGGAACGACTCTAGGCAACCCCGATGAAAGGAGGGGGAACGACTCTAGGCAACCCCGATGAAAGGGGGGGGAACGACTCTAGGCAACCCCGATGAAAGGGGGGGGGAACGACTCTAGGCAACCCCGATGAAAGGGGGGGGGACGACTCTAGGCAACCCCGATGAAAGGGGGGGGGACGACTCTGGGGAACCCCGATGAAAGGGGGGGGAACAACTCTGGGGAACCCCCGACGAAAGGGGGGGGAAGGACTCTGGGGAACCCCCGACGAAAGGGGGGGGAACGACTCTGGGGAACCCCGACGAAAGGGGGGGGAACAACTCTGGGGAACCCCCGACGAAAGGGGGGGGAACGACTCTGGGGACCCCGACGAAAGGGGGGGAACGACTCTGGGGAACCCCCGACGAAAGGGGGGGAACGACTGGGGACCCCGACGAAAGGGGGGGAACGACTCTGGGGAACCCCCGACGAAAGGGGGGGAACGACTCTGGGGAACCCCCGACGAAAGGGGGGGAACGACTCTGGGGAACCCCCGACGAAAGGGGGGGAACGACTCTGGGGAACCCCCGACGAAAGGGGGGGAACGACTCTGGGGAACCCCCGACGAAAGGGGGGGGGAACGACTCTGGGGAACCCCCGACGAAAGGGGGGGGAACGACTCTGGGGAACCCCCGACGAAAGGGGGGGGAACGACTCTGGGGAACCCCAGACGAAAGGGGGGAACGACTCTGGGGAACCCCGATTAAAGGGGGTGAACGACTTTGGGGAACCCCGATTAAAGGGGGGGAATGACTGCAGGAACAAGCTGCAGCAAGCAAGGCTAGCAGATTACTATCATGCATTAATAAGGGTGTTTGTTCAAAGATAACTATAATTCTACTGTTTTATATTATATGAAGATGGTTTGCATCATCTTGCGTATGCAGTTCAGTTTTAGTCATTCAATCCTCAAGAAGGATTTCCTTGTACTGGAGAGAATCCAGAGAACGGTAACAAAAGGGGATTGAGGACCTCAAACTGACGAACTACAAAAATTTAAAAATTATTCTTCCTGGAGAAGAGGCACCTTAACCATTTGATCGCAGGAAACAAATCTTTCAACAAACTGTAGCTTCAGGAGAAAATGGTATAATTTAAGGTTGCTATAGATTACACAAAACCACACAATGAAGCTAGATAAAAGGCTGTTCAAACCTAAACTGTGTAAAGGGGCCCTTTAATGTTAGGGTGTAAAAGATGCCAAACTTCTTTCTGCAGTGGAGAGCGTAGATGCAATTACAAATAGTCAATGCCAATATAAACTATACATACACACAAAGGTTAAGGTTAAAGGTGTTTTTATTTAACCCTATCAACTACGTAATTATGTAAATTTAAAAAGATGGGAAATATTTAATTATTTCCTATGCAGATAAAAACTGGATACTGCTTTAGTCACTATGAAGTACTTTTTTTTTTTATTACTTCCAAATGTTTTGTCCAAGAGGACCAAGTCTATTTTTTACACTTGGTGTGTACAAGTTAAAGCATTTTTTTTGCTAGAAAATTACTTCAAACCCCCAAAAATATATATATTTTTATCAGACAGTCTATAGAATAAAGTGGCGGTCTTTGTAATACTTTATATCACACCATATTTGAGCACCTGTCTTACAAAAGCAATTTTTTGGACAAAAATGAAAAATTTGATTTGAAAAAAATAGGATTAACAAAGTTAGGCCGATTTTTTTGTGAAAGATGTTATGCCGAGTAAATTGATACCCAAATGTCATGCTTCAAAATTGCGCCAGCTCGTGGAATGGTGACATAATTTGACCCTTAACCACTTGCTTACTGGGCACATACACCCCCCTCCTGCCCAGGTGAAATTTCAGCTTATGGCACTGCGTCGCTTTAACTGACAATTGCGCGGTCGTGCGACGTGGCTCCCAAACAAAATTGACGTCCTTTTTTCCCCACAAGTAGAGCTTTCTTTTGGTGGTATTTGATCGCCTGTGCGGTTTTTATTTTTTGCGCTATAAACAAAAAAGTGCGACAATTTTGAAGAAAAATACAATATTTTTTACTTGTTGCTATAATAAATATCCCAATTAAAAAAAAAAAACACATTTTTTTCCTCAGTTTAGGGCGATACGTATTCTTCTACATATTTTTGGTAAAAAAAAAAAAAATCGCAATAAGCGACTGGTTTGCGCAAAAGTTATAGCGCTTACAAAATAGGGGAGAGAATTATTATTTTTTATTATTATTTTTTTACTAGAAATGGCGGCGATCTGCGATTTTTATTGGTACTGCGACGTTCTGGCGGACACATCGGACACTTTTGACACATTTTTGGCGCCATTCACATTTATACTGCGATCAGTGCTATAAATATGCACTAATTACAGTATAAATGTGACTGGCATTGAAGGGGTTAACACTAGGGGTGAGGAAGGGGTTAAATGTGTATCCTAGGTGTGTTCTGTGGGGGGAGGGGGGGTGACTGGGGGGGGTGACCAATCTGTGTCCCTATGTAGGAAGGAACACAGATTGGGCTCCTCCTCTCCAGAGACAGGACGCTGTCTCTGTGTAAAACGGCAATGAGAGATGATCTATGACATGGGTCTTCAAACTACGGCCCTCCAGTTGTTCAGGAACTACAATTCCCATCATGCCTAGTCATGTCTGTGAATGTCAGAGTTTTGCAATGCCTCATGGGATATGTAGTTCCACAACAGCTGGAGGGCCGTAGTTTGAGGATCCCTGATCTATGAGATCATTCACCACACAGATCGCATCGCAAACAGCCACTCTGATTGGCCGTTCGCCGCGATCTGTGATTGGCAATGTCCAAGGGACACGGACAACACAGGGCTTCCCCGCAGCGCGCGCTGGAAACGCCCAAAGGAGATGCCGTCAAAAGACGACATGTTGGCTATTCAGACCCGCGCTGTTGCCGTCATTTGACGGTAGCGCGGGTCTGAAGTGGTTAAAAAAAAAAAAATCACTGAAGGCAATGTCTACAGGTAACCAGTTTTGAGTTACAGTGGAGGTCTTTATTGCTCTATGGTGGCGATATCTCATATGTGGGGTTTGAAAACCATTTACATATGCGGGCTCGACTTTTGTATGCATTCACTTTGGCATGTGAAAAACAGGGTGCTTTAAATTAAAAAAAAAATCTTATTTATTTAACTTTTTGCTAATACACTGTCCCTTTAAAAAAATCTATTTGGATCACTTCTATTCCTATTACAAGAAATGTAAACCTCCACTGTGATAGAAAACAAGCATGATAGGACATCTTTATTGTGAGATCTGGGGTCAAAAATATCTCAAATCTTACATTTACACTTAAAAGCAATACAAAAATTCCCTTTAAGGCTGTTGGGCGGAAGTGACGTTTGGCATCGCTTTGGTCATCCAATGGCACAGAGTCTAGTGCGGGCCATCATTCTCTCACTTGCCCTGTCCATCAGGGGAAAGGATTGTCTCAGCCGCTACCGACTGCTCCAGTAAGCGGTGGAGATGACTGGGACGCGGTGAGGGGGGGGGGGCACCTTTCCAGTCGTCGATAAGTGATCTTGCGGCAAATCTGCTGTGGAGACCACTCATCTTAAAGCGGACCCCCCGCTGTGAATAAAAATACCAGGGTTATGGAAGCTATCTGCTGCCATAACAACGGTATTTAACATCAAAGTAGCAACGTATATGAACGGTGTGGGGGGGGGGGGGGCGGAGGTCGTAAATCTTACCGACTATGTAATTATGTCATTTTGGAACAATGAGAAATATTGAATTCTTTACTATGCAGATAAAACGACTGGATACTGATTTAGTCACTATACAGTATGATTTTTTTTTTTTTTTTTTTTATACTTGCTTTCCATGCCATGAAGTTAAATGTTTTGTCCAAAATGTAATCATGGACAATACAAAAGTGATTTAAACAAGAAAAAATGCAAATCAGTGCCCAATGCAATCTAAATTAACAGAATGTCTATTTATGATTACTACTCATATGTTAGGTAAAAAATAGGTAGAAATTAGAAGTGTACTTAATTACATTATATAAATGAAGTTACAGAAGCGGCTAGTTAGATATTCTTGCCAAATTCACGTTTTCCGATCATGCATAATGGCCAGAAAGGGCAACTTTTCAAACCTCAGCTTGTATGTGTGGGTGTAGAATTGTAGAACTTTAAGCCAGTTGCAGTATGTTGTAGTTATTTCACTCTGCACTTGCTTGTCTCTGGACAACTACAGTAAAAGATTTTTTTTCCCAAGAATAAAAGACTAGTAACTTACCATTGCAGTGGTGAACGGAATGTTGTCAATTAAGGATGAAGCTAAAGCTGAAACCCACACTACCAATATAATGGCAATTGCAAGCCGTTCATCTTCAGGCACTCCCTAAGATTAAAAGATTTATGAACAAAATATTAGTTAAAAACGATCCTTTAAATACAAGTACGGTATGACAAGTGAAATTGTTCACAAAATTATTAAGTCATTAAAGCCATTTTCAGATATAAACCAGAACAATTACAAACTATTAATATAATGTAAATTTACAAACAATGTAGGTCAGAGTGAAACAAATTTTAATAGCAAAAATGCAAAGTGTCATCATTTTTAAAAATGTAATTCTCCCATAAACACATCTACAGAATTTTAGCCATTCATTTGAGTAGTATGATTTGACAGAGCAGTTAAATATAAAATACGCTCAAGGGCTCGAAAAATTTACATGCCATAGTGGGTTTCAGTATTCTGTTACAGTTGGACAAACCGCAGTTACAGGAATATATAGCATACACTCACAAGACACTTTATTATTAGATACACCTTGCTAGTACTGGGTTGGACCCAATTTTGCCATTAGAACTGACAAATCTTTGTGGCAGAGATTCAACAAGGTGTTGGAAACATTACTCATTCCTCCATATTGACATTATAGCATCCCGCAGATTTATCGGCTGCAAATCTTCCGTTTCACCACATCACAAAGATGTTCTATTGGATTGGGATCTGGTGAATGTGAAGGCCATTGGAGTACAGTGAACTCATTGTCATGTTCAAGAAACCAGTTTGAACTGATCTGAGCTTTGTGACATGGTGCATTATCCTGCTGGAAGCAGCCATCAGAAGATGGGTACACTAAAGTAAGAGGGTGGACATGTTCAGCAACAATACTCAGGTAGGCCGTTGCATTTAAAGGATGCTCAATTGGTACCAAAGGGCCCAACGTGTGCCAAGAAAAATATTTCCCACACCATTACACCCTCACCACCAGCCTGATCTGTTAATACAAGGCAGGATAGATTCAAGCATTGTTTACGCCAAATTCTGACCCTACCATCTGAATTCCGCAGCTGAAAGCGAGACTCATCAGACCAGGCAATATTTTTCCAATCTTCTATTGTCCAATTTTGTGGAGCCTATGCAAATTGTAGCCTCAGTTTCCTGTTTCTAGCTGACAGGAATGGCATGGTGTGATCTTTTGCTGCCCATCTGCTCAAGGTTTGATGTGTTGTGCATTCAGAGATGGTATTCTACAAGTCAATCCAGGAGTAGTGGCATGTAAAACACCTGTTAATGTGTTTAAACGCTCATTAACATTGGCACCTTTAGCTCTTGAGCCTTAAATAAGTTCAATGATCAGAATAAATTATTCTGGCCAATGAAATGATTTAACGCCCAAGCTCTAAATATGTTGCATGCATCAAGGAGGAAAGGCATCTTGGAGGGATAGCAAAAACATCCAGTGTGCATGTGACCTTATATACACTTCAAGATAGATATAGGAGATGAATAAACAGATTTCAAGGAGAGATCTGTACACTTAAGTGGTTGAATGTTAAAGCCAACTCCACCTGAGTGATATTAAGTTACAGATGTGCACTGGTTGGTTGGTCAGTCGCTGACTTCAAATAAACTTCAAGCTCTGATATTTGCCTGAAGCAGTGCCATGCTGTTACAAACTGATGATCCTTATGCATCGGGATTGCGGTTATGTGATGGGAGCAACGCTGTTTAAATAAACAGATTTTCAGCTTTTGGAGCATGCTGGGAAGCTAAATGATAGGTTAACATTGCAGAGGCCCATTCAAGGCTTTAACAACTTTAATTTGTTTGGCAATACCTGGATGAGCAGAGTTTTCTTTAAAACATAATTACCTGAGTAAAAGATCACTTAAACTGACCCCCAACTTTATTGTAAAACAAAATTGTCCTTTAAATTTCAAACTAGCAACCTGATTAACTTACATTTACATTATTAATCAAAATGAAGTAATCTATGATGAGTGTTCGATTATTCAATGTCAACATTTAATGTTTTTCTTTTCACAACTGCTGCATTTGAGCATTTTCTTTGTGAATGTTCAGTTGTATTGATACAACTTACAGCATAATCAACATCTGCTGTTTGCAGATATACCTTAGTTGCATCTATTATTTATTACCAGCAGATCTGATAAGGCCCAAGAGTGATGCAGTGCATTTTGTTTTTCCTATGTACTGGCGTCATATTGTCTTTTAAAGGACCATTCATGTTAAAAACACTCTGAACATATTTCATCCGAAAACAAAACTTTTATAGTTTTTATAAAGAGGAACCTCATGTTTTTCTTGCAATTAACTGTTATCCACAATTTGTGAACCTATAATTAAGTGAAAAATTGCTGTCTGATTTGGATTATCTAGTGAAAGTAACTGTGGCTTATCAGTACCCAGAAAAATCCACATTTTACCATAAATATGAATTGTGGCTTTTGACATATGACTTCAACAATAAAAATATTTGCAAAAGGCATATGCTGTACACTGCTACCTCTGAATAGTGAGAGTTTCATGAGATGCCATGGCTCTTCTGAAGAGGAAGCTATACAAGAGTATCTGCAGTCCAAGGTAAGGGAAAGTACAAAAACTTGCCTACTCCCTTTTCGCCGCCTCTGTATCAAGGTATTTTGATCCTTCACCTGTTGTCGTTTGAGGTCCTTTCCCCCACCCACTCTGCACATGTAAGTGGGTCTGCAGACCCTCCACCCTATTAAGTAGGCTGGTCTGACATGAAGAAGCAAATCCCTGCTCTGCTACCCAGGTGCATACCTGAGCCAAGGTACAATAAGTAAATCCTGGGGAAAAAAATCCACTGACGAGATCAAAGCTGGAATGCCAGTGGCTCCCTCTTGAATTGACTGGGAACAGTTTCCCTGTGATTTCCTGTATTTTCTGATAGCTCAAAATATATTCTAGGTTTTATTGCCCATTTTTTTGTATACACTATTTAATTATTTTTAATTTGATTAAAAAAAAAAGCCTTCATGAAAAGGAAAACTCAGCATTTTATGGCTACTTACTGATCATCTTATTCGAAAACAGGTTCCTCATTTGCATTGTCTTCATTGGCATGGCCTGCCTTACCAGATACTAACTGCAACCACCCATTTAAAATGGCAGGCAGGTGCACAGCTTTACCATTTATGCTATCCCCCACTGGAGGAGAATGAATGTTTCAGCTTTTTCCACTGAACATCCACCAGCCCTAGACTCCTATGTAGATGACATTCTGGGTGATCCAGGTGCGATTTTTACTGCATTTTCTGTCTCATGGTTCCTGACAGTAGGCAAAGGCCATGAATTCAAAAATGCAGGCAATCCACCTAGTGGTAATATTTTTTCCAGGTTGAATGAGCAGGATCGCCACATGGATCAGTTTGCCATAGCATTACAGACGCTACAGAATCACACTGCTCACCTGGATCCTCCCACTGTGGCTGTTCTGATACAATCTGTGTTGCAGGCTGTCCCTGCCGCTGCTCCACCTCTGTAGGGGGTATGTCAGCTTCCCCAGCGATTTGGGGGCGATCTAGTTCAATGCAGAAGGTTTCTGAACCAGGTTGGGATATACTTTGAGATACTGCCCCAGGTGTTCCCCACTGACGGAATCAAAGTAGGCTTCATCATTTCTTTCTTTTGGGTAGAGCATTTACTGGGCAAACCCTCCAAGGTAGATGCAAAAACCTTGTCCTGAGTTACCCAGAGTCTGTGGCTTCCTTTAAAAGGGTATTTGATGTTCCTGCACATTTCACTTCTGCTTCCATGAGCCTTATGTCCTTTAGAGTACGAGAACTGTTGCCGATTACGCCATTGAATTCTGTACTCTGGTAGCAGAGGTCCCATGAAACAATGAGGCCCTAATGGCTGCTTTTTCTCATGGTCTCTCAGATAACATCAAAGATGAGATAGCAGCCCGAGACGTACCATACCTTACCTTGCGGAAGCCTCTTGTACGTTTGGCTCTGAGCTTTGCAGTTCCACCCTTGCCTCCATCACCTACCATGCCTCCTTGTACAGAGTCTGCCAGTGAAGTAGAACGCATGCAGTTGGGCTTCACACGTCTCTCTGTGGATGAGGGGGCCTTTAGGAGGAGGGAGAAATTATGCCTTCATTGTGGCCAGGGAAACGCTTGCACCCAAAGTCCTGTAGGGGACAGACCCTAGGTGGTGGTGTTACCTTCCCAGTTACCTTGAAGGATAAGCCTCTAGCTTTGGTTACCTCGTCGTGGTAAAAGTCGTCCATCAAAACACAGGCGCTAATCAACTCTGGGGCTGCAGGCCTGTTTGTGTCTAAAACACTCAGTTCCGCTGCTGCTTCATGCCACTCCACTTGCCATTGAATGAATGAAAGAATGAAAAACTTATATAGCGCGGCACATGCGAACTGAATCGCCTCTGGGCGCTCGTTGTTTCTGTCTCTCTGGTCATCAAAAGAGCAGAGTTTTTATCTGTCTTCTGAAGGTCAGGTGGTTTTCCTCCAACCGAATGCTGGTTGGTAAAGCGTTCCATAGTCTGGGACCTTGGATAGCAAACCTTCTTTCTCCTTTGGACTTGTATCTGGCTTTGGGTACCTTGACCAGATTTTGGTCGGTGGATCGCAGAACGCGATTGGAATTGTGGGCTTCTATCTTTTCGCATAGGTATTGCGGGGCCTTCCCATGGATGCACTTATGCGTCAGACATAGTGCTTTAAAAGAAATTCTGTCTTTTACTGGCAGCCAGTGAAGGATTCCCAGGGTTTTTTTCCAGTCACCAGTCTGGCGGCCGTATTTTGAACGACTTGCAGACGAGCGATTTGGTACTTAGGGAGTCCGAGGTAAAGGGCATTTGCATAGTCCAGTCTGGAGTTCACAATTGTTCCCACCACGGCTGCTACGTCTTCTTTGGGGATAAAGGGAATAAGTCTACGTAGTAGGCGCAGCAGATGGTGTGATCCGCTGACTACTGACCCTATTTGTGCGTCCATTGTCATGTAGGAGTCAAAGATGACTCCGAGACCCATTGATTAATGGGAGACCTCTATAGCCTGCCCATGTGACTTATGAGACTGCGCCCTTGACCATGGGCAAAGGGGCTCTTCACAATGAGATACTCCAATTTCAAGTCATTTCCTCTCCTCGTTATCAAGTGATTATTGGTTAGCCCTTGGTTACAGAGACACAACTCCTCTTGATTCACTTTGTGCGGAGGTTCATTCCGGGTTGCCACAATGCAACAAGACATTTTTATGAAATGTGGCCAAGGTCTTGTGTACCTCTTCCCTCTCCTCCTTGCCAGAGGAGTACCGCGACTTTAAAGTGGTCTTTGACCAAGGTCGAGCGGATAGTTTGCCTCCACACTGGTCGTATGATTGTGCAACAGATAACATTTTTTGTTTATGACACTTCTACTGCCTGTTTTCGATGGACCCAAAGAAATTTGCAGTTCTACAGTGGCCTCGACCCTTGGGTCTACATCCATTGGCTTTGCCAATTATTATCAAGCCCTTCCTTACTCAACTGTCGGTTAATTTCCAGAACTCATCGTCCCACAGTGGCTCACCTGTTGATCCCCTGCTCGTCAGTCAAGCCCACAGACAGCCCCTCCTAGCTATTTAAACTGCCTGGTTCATTTCATCAATTGCCTTTGCCTTGGTCAAACATATCTAGAGACTTCCTGCTGTGTTCCTGTTGAAGACTTGCCTGGTTGATGTCCCTGATCCTGCCTGTTGCCTCTGACTATGCTGATCTCTGGCTCCCTAATTTCTTGGCTTGTTCTGGCTACGCGATTTGGCTACCGAACCCTGGCTATGTTTTGACTATGTTAAACAGTTGTACCGTTTTTACCATTTTATTAAAAGGTGTTTTACAGCATTTTCTGTCTCCGTCTGTTTAATGCTTCCTGACACAGGATAACTACCTCCTGTGCATGTGCAGGATAGTGTCATTCTACAGCAGCCATTAAAGATGTCTGGAAATTGGCACACAGATGCCAGCTAGAGACAGGACCATCGGAGGAAAGGTACACTTCGTTCCACTTATAGGCCAGAGAAGCAGCCCCATTTGCATTGTCTTCAATGGCATGGCCTGCCTCACCAGATATCAACTGCAACCACCCATTTGAAGTGACAGGCAGGTGCACAGCTTTACCAATTATGCCATCCCCACTGCAGGAGAATTAATGATTCAGCTTTGTCCACTGAACATCCACCAGCACTAGACTCCTATGTAGATGGCCTTCTGGGTAATCCAGCTCTGGGCTTACATATTTAAAATAGGTTTTCGAAAGCTCATATACTCCCTACAAACAAAACATTTTTTAGACTACAGAAGGAACTCACCAAATTGCTTCTGAAAGGGGAAAAGACCTGAATAGCCCAAATTAAGCTTATAACTAACATTTCAAATAAGCTATCCCCTCTTCAGTCTATCAAGAATTCCGCTGCCAGGCTCATCCACCTTCACAACCATTAAGTTTCCACTACCCCTCTCTGCCAATCCCTCCACTGGCTTTCCATTGCTCAAAGGATAAAATTCAAAACAATGACATACAAAGCCATTTTTAACTCTGCTTCGAGCTACATCACCAATTTTTATCTCCAAATATAACCCAAGCCATCTTTACTGCTCCTCCCAAGACCTTCTGCTCTCTAGCTCCATTGTCTCCTCCTCCCATGCTCGTCTCCAGAACATCTCTCTCTGCCTCTGGAATTCACTTATCCAACCTGTCCGCTTTTCTCCTACCCTGTTCACTTTTAGGTGATCCCTGAAAACTCATCTCTTCAGGGAGGCCTATCCGACCTTAAGCCAACAACCAAATTTTCTACTTCCCGCATTAGTTCATCCCTCACAGTTACCTTTTGTTTCACCAGCTCCTCGCCATTAGACTGTAAGCTTGCAAGAGCAGGGCCCTCCTAACCCCTTTGTTTTGAACTGTATTGTTCTGTATTGTTCTGTATTGTCCCCATATTGTAAAGCGCTACGCAAACTGTTGGTGCTATATACTGTAAATCGTGAATAATAATAAAAAGAAGAATCTCCCAGATATGAGTGAATGCAACTGGTCTGCCTTTTTTAGAGTTGTAGAGACTGGTTTAATGGTACCAACATATTATCCAACCAACTCTGGAAAAGGCTGTTGCTGACTTAAAAAGCCTTTTATGCTTGGCTTTTTGGCAAACACTTTTTTGGAGATGTTTTTAAAACATTTTCTTTTTCCCCAATTTCCAATAATATTCCCCTTCTGAGGGAACCTGGCCTTTCATTGCATTGGTATCAATAGAAACTTCCTGCATTGGGAACGTAGAGATTCTAAAATAAGGCCAAATGAAGGATTTAAAACAGACTCGTGTCTCTTCCGGTGTTGACCACCCACTTTGGATGACCAAAAACACGGTTCCTTTTATTGCTTAAAGGGCTTTTGCTGAGCACATCTGAAAAACATGGGGGTTAAAAGCGCCCCACTAGCAGACGAAAAGTGCCACTATTACAGCGATAAAATGCAGCTCAAATTAGCAGCGGCTTATCGCTAATGCCCCCCTGCCCCAGTGGCTGGTCATAAAGAGCTCCCCCTGCTGACGGCAAGCACTTAATAGTAAATAGTCAGATAAATATAAAATACTTTTTGCACAAAAACAGGAAAATTCTAAAAAGTTTTGTGTCCTGAACAGAATAAAAAGGAAGAAGTTAACTCACCTTAATAAGCACTGCTGTCTGCTCTCCTATGTAATCTACTAAATGCAGATTAGCCAATGCCTGAAAACAAAACAGCATTTTAGCAATGGGGCCACCACATGTATTCATTACAAACATACTGTTTTTACTGCTTAGTAGTGTTTAGCAGAACATTGTTGTTGCTTTTATAAGTGCAAGTTTATGGTCAGAACTGTCAGATTTGCTCTGAGAAAAACTTCTGCGCTGCATATTTATAAAGCGCTGAATGGGCATCCACCCAATACTCATTGCAGGTTAAAATTCCTGCATGTGTAGGCCTCCACCCTATGTCACTAAATGAGAGCAGGACTTGGGATGCACATTTGATATTGCAGATTGGTATGGAATCATCCCCAAATGTCCTTGCGGTGGAAACAAACTATAATGTTCTTGCCCACTGGTACCTGATCCAAGCCAGAATTGCAAAATATGTTCCCAATTACCCAGCAGTATGCTTTCGCAGCTGTTCAGATCCTGGCACATACATTCATGTGTGATGGACTGCCCAGTAACTCAATGCTTCTGAAAGGTTATTTTCAAATTAGCCTCAAAAGCACTTGAGACCATTATACAGCCAGGTCCAGCAATGGCCCTCTTAAATTTAAAACAGAAGGGGGTGATGCGGAGTCAGTTCCATCTACTCTTATAGCTCTTTACAGCCACTAAACAAACCATCGCTAAAGCCTTGAGATACCCATCCTTGGTTGCAGGTGAAACTAAATACAGGATGAATAAGGCTTTAATACATGCCAAGATGGGAGCCTTTGAAAATCATAAGCTTTGTAAGTTTGAGAGAAACTTGGATAAAGCATTGCTTGCCTCTGGATTTTGAGGACTTTATACTAATGCCATGGTAACCTCCTATTATTCCTTACCTCTCGGTATCTGGAATCGCTCTACTTCGGAAGTTGTCCTGCACCCTTACTTTATTCCTTGCCCTTTTTTCTCTCCTCTTTTCTTTCTGGGCCATCTCCAGGTTTACATGTATGCACCCACTAATTTCTATGATATGCTCCCCCTATCCGTTCTACTCTTCCCTCTCCATTTCGCTCTATTGCCACTCTTGGTATTTATACATGATTTTTTGTTTTCTTCATATGCAATAGCCTGCATAAGCTTCATTGGTTCATGTCTGGGCTGCAAGCCCTTTAGCTATTGGTAAGCTGACTTGTATTCATAAAGCACCCCTACAGGATCCAACTGTTTACTTACTGGACTCCTAGTATTTTATACTGTTGTGCCAATGGTACTTGTTGGCACTTTCTAAATTATTGTAAGAGGATGCTTTTCCAACTACTTTTGTACCAATATATCTACTGGTTATGGTTGTTATGGCTGGTTTGCTTGTTTACATCTGTTCAAAACCAATAAACAAATTTGATAAGAAAATTCCTGAATGTGCTTATGTTTTATATGACAGGGAATGAGTAACCACCTGTGAATGTTTGGTAAAATATCATACACTGCTTTATGAATTAGGTGACTAATTATTTCATTGTTGCAGTCATTCAGAAAGTAATCAAACACTGTTCCAGTAAACTTTACAACAGCAATTCAAACAGCAATTCAAAATTAGCACTAGTGGAAAATACACACTACCAACGTTCAAAGAGTAATGACAGCTTATACCACTATGGTTTCAAGCAATACAAACATGTCAAATAAAAGTTTTCAAATACACTGCTATGCAAGTCAAATATGTGGTGGGATAGATAATATGCCTGCAGTGCATTCCTTAATATTTAAAGCCATCTATTTCAGTTCTTCTCAAAATATTTCCTAATAACTTTTTTTCTGACCAGAAATACTGAGTCACTACTTGTAGGAGACTATTTAGTTAGGTGTTTAAACTGTAACACTATAAAAAAAAAAAAAAGCAACAGAGTTCTGCTTAAAGTGATACCAAAGTCTCTTTTTTTTTCTTTAAAAATAACAAACATCTTATACTTATCTGCTCTGTGTAATATTTTTGCACAGAGCAGCCCCAATCCTCTTCTCAGGTCCCTGGCTAGCTTTCTTGGCCCCTCCCTCCTATTGAGTGGCCCCACAGCAAGAGGTTTGCTATGGGGGCATCTGAGCCACGCGCAGCTCCCTGTGTCCTTTTAGACATGGAGTCGCAGCTCAGAAAAACCCTGTCAGGTCACCTGTGGCCAGGTGACAAATGCACCTCCGTTGGAGACAGGGGTGCACCGCAAGGTAGTGAACCCAGTAGCAGACTGCTGTGGATGCACAGGAAACTTGAGCCCAAGATTCCCCAGGGCGCAGAGTCTAAGATCCAGCAGGTGTTCACCAGAGCCTCTAGTGGTGAGGATGGCCTTTGCTGCAACAGGAAGACGAGGGTATCCAAGGGACAGGCCAAAGGTCAGGTTTACAAGCAAACAGGAGTAGTCAGAAACGAGACAAAATCGGTACACAGAAAGATTAAAGTAGCACACGGCAGACAGGAACACAAGCTAGCAAAGTTGAACAGCAAAGCAGACCTGCAGTGCACTAGTTAATATAGACTTCCTGGGATGGCCTGGGGTGGAGCCATACAGGGAGGAGAGGTGATAAAATGCAGCCAAAAAGAGTCAGGCCTAATGGACACATGGAAGAGAAGGTAAGCTGCCAGACATTATTGCATGTTCATGACACACCCCCTCTCTATCCTGACTTTGATTGAAAGCAACGGGGGCCAATGCTGTGTCTCAGCTAGTAAGAAGGGAGAATCCTGGAGCACCGAGGCACTTGTGCACATCACTGTCAGAATGTGAAGTTCTGTCAAAAAAGGAATCTGAACTACTTGCCCCAGATGTAAGAGGGCAATTCCTTTACAAGTGGCTGTAAAAAGAAATATATATATTGGGATAGCCCGTTAATTATACTACTACCTGTAGAAGCCACCATGAGTCTACCTAGGGGATTATGAAGATCCTTGTGTACCTTAGGAAGGTAGTAGAAAAAAGGTACTTGATAGAATGGTTTCAGAAAAAAGCAGCCTATTTCTTATTAATAATTCGCTCAGTCTGGGCTTTGTGGACAAGAGACCCCAGTTCCCCAGAAAATACCTCCAGATCGTCTTTCAGGTTTCAGATAGGTATTGGCATCTGATAACTGGTAGGGTTCCTGCATATATTACGATTTGTACAGCACCACTATTCCTCCCACCTTTATTTGCCATTCTCATTAAGGGTCTTTAGGGTGAGAGGTTTACGTTTAGTACAATTATAGTTTTATGCTCGTTGGAACACATTTTTTGTAGAATGGCATATACCATACTGTAGGAGGTTTTAATAAATATGCCCTCAATACGAGTTGAATTGAAACCTATTTAGGTCTTTAAACAAAACAGATTTGGTCCTATAGTTGGTGCAAAATTAAGACCTTTATGTTACAGTGCCATATCATCTGGGGAAAGTACAGGTAGAACGATTTCATATTTTTATAGTAATGCTCTTTTTTTTGCCCCCCCCCCTAGTTCCTTCATTCTCTCCTTCCTCTTCTGCATTTTTTTTATTACTAAGGGGGGGGGGGGGGGTGTTCAAAACAAAAAACTGTTTTGGGAAGTGATTGGTTCAACTTCATCTGTAGGGAGAAGTTCAACAGGTTGGTCTGGGCATGAATTAACAGAAAAAATGGTTATGGCTTCAATGCTGGATGGTTTGCAATTATGACCTTCCTTTCGAGGTAAAGGGGAGATAGACAGATGCTATTGTGGATTCACCATCTGAATGACTGATGGTATTCAGAAAAGTACAATGCTATCCAGATTCAGTGTTATCTGGGATAGCAATGTTAGCTGGTTTTAGGACTGTGCCAATAGGCATTTATTTTACTTCTAAATCCTCATGTGCCTATGAGCACTATGTAGCAAGATGGCGGCAACGGCATTGAATGTTATGAGCGCATGCTCGTCGCACTCGCCGCGTTCTTGCCATTCAAAAGAACAGCGGTTCTTTTGAATGGAGTGTCTGTACACTCGGCCAGCAAGAGATTCTTGACAAGAATCTCGTCATGCAAAACAACGTTTTTTTTCCTGAAGAGATTCTGACCCTTGCGTACAGGGCTTTAGTCCAAGCATGCAGCCTGACTGGCCAAGAAGGGAGTGGTAGATAAGCATGCCCCCCCCCCAAACATACAAGGCCAAAGGGCCTTAACAGGGCGGATGCCTTTCCAGGGGGGCCTACTGGCAAAGCACCTCGTCCTACATAATTGTTGATGAGGACAAGAGCCTCTTCCCTGCAACCATTGCCCAGTGGTTGTGGGGGGTGCTGATTGGAATCTGGAAGCCCTCTAACAATAAGGGGCCCCCAGATAACAGCCCCTACAAGTGCATGTCAAATATAGTACCCCTACTTAATCACAAATATAGAACAGAGAAATAAAGACACCAAACAAAAATCCCAAAAGTCGTCCAGCAATGCAGATCCACAGTATTCCTGACTACTCGATGAAAGAAAAAAAAAGAAAAACACACCACCACTGAGACATGTCACACCTACTTAATGGAAAATCCGGTGGATGATGGTGCGGTTATACACAGGGGGCCAGAGCCTTCAATGGATGTCATTAGTCATATATGGACGTGACCAAATATGGTTAGTGATGTCAATGGGATCCTGCCCCCTTTACTTACATGGCCGGGAATTCCATATCTTACCCAAACTTACCATGGCTAGCAAAACTTGCACAAATTTAAGGCTGTCACAGAGAGAACACTAATATAAACTTGGAAGCCTGCACTAGAGAGACTTCCTGAAGTGATCATACGAATCTACTACTAAATCGTAGAAAATCTTCCAACTCAACATAGAACACGCAAGCTGAAGAGAACACTTTGATTTCCCAAGGACACTAGCAAAAAAGTGAGGCATGGTTGTGGGTAGGGTTATGCTGGCCATTAAAAAAAAATACAGTAACTATTTCTCCTGTAGGTGGCATTATAACCTGATGGATTCCTGCATTTCCTAATGAAGAAGAAATAAAAAATAATTCTCCAAACAAATCCACAAAAGTAAATATTCCACAGTGTTGAATGGATTTAAAAAGCCCAAATGTAACACAAAAGATAAACATTTAAAAAGATGTCCAAATCCTACCTCCATTAAAACAAACAGTGCAGCAAAGAACAGTAGAGTTGCCCATTCCACTCGATGCAGAATCATTTCAAAATCATGGATATCAGCAAGAACAAGGAGCCATAGTGAACCCAAAATTGCAATCCATCCTGTATCCAGAATATATAAAATACATATATATTAAAATGTATATTTCATTATTTTATATTCAAGAGCTGGTCATTTTGCGCAGTTTTATTT
Source organism: Rana kukunoris (assembly GCA_029574335.1). Classification (NCBI taxonomy): domain Eukaryota; kingdom Metazoa; phylum Chordata; class Amphibia; order Anura; family Ranidae; genus Rana; species Rana kukunoris. Next base: position 236,845,546 of record CM056050.1, on the reverse strand, counting down.
TACAAGGCAGTGTAATGGTGAAAATCTTAAGTAAGGCCCAGAATGCATCACTCACATTGTGTCACAATATCATAAATAACTGCAATGCCGTTTTATTAAAGTATTAGTAAAGTATTAACGTTACTACAGTCTGCTTGCTGCCGAGATGGTGCATCAAAATTGACAAATGGTGCACCATTATTATTGTGGTGGCATGCAAGCCGTGACATTACCAAAGTGGTACATTATCAGAGGGGCCACAATACCCTCAACGAATTTCCTCAACGAATTTCCAATTACACTTTTGCTCCTGAACAGGTGAGCTCACATTATTTGCTATACATGGATCTTATTATGAAATAAGTATACTGTAAGCTGACAAATCTAAAAAGCGTAGCACAAGCATGTGGACAGGGCTTACATATGACCTCCAGAACCAACTTTGACAAATAGGCACTTACCCACATCAAACATGCATCCATTTCAGTAGTGCAGTAAGCATACATTACTTCCATTCAGAAAGTTGACAGAAGCAAACTCCTTTAACCACTTGTTTACCAGCATCTTTTATAAATTTGTGCTTGGTAGACCAATATTTTAAAACACACTCCTAATTGCTATAGCTTAAGCTTGTAGAGCAGGCAATAGGATTTCAGATAGAAGTGATTTCAGTGGCTGTAAAGTTGCCTGGTTACTTCAACACCCCATAAAAATGCACTACATCCCCTGTCTGACTGTCCTTACTTGCCCACCTGTGGACCCAGGTTTGGTATGGCAGGTGTGGGCAGTTGGAACATGATTCCAGTAGCAACACTAAAATACTGATATCTACCATTGGTTGCACTAATACTTGTGGCGCAACTCTACCTGTAGCTTTTCAAATGGCACTATACATTTAACCACCTGCCAACCGCCCATAGCATATTTACTGCAACAGGGCTGCCGCCCTACGCAGGATCACATATTATATATACATATATAAACATACATACACACGCACACACACACACACACGATCTTGCACTTCTGGGTATCTGGCTCGAGTGCACGCTACCAGAGGCTCACTCCCACTGTGATTTTACACAGCAGAAGCTTATCATCAGCTGGCCTCGCAGACCTGATGTCCGCTGGCACCCTCTGATCGTTCTCTACATAGGCAAAATAGCAGTCTGTAAATAAGGCAGATTGCCATTCTGTCAGTACAGAACACCGATCCATGCCTTGCACTCGTAAAAGTACCTCCCACACTACACAAACATTAGCTAGGCACACATTTATTCCTTTGAGTGCCCCCGATATTTACCCTTCCCTGTCAGCATCATTAACCACTTCATCCCCAGGTGGATTTGGTTGCCAAATGACCAGAGCACTTTTTGTGGTTCGGCACTGCGTCGCTTTAACTGACAATTGTGCGGTTGTGCGACATGGCTCCCAAGCAAAATTGACGTAATTTTTTTCCCCAGAAATAGAGCTTTCTTTTAGTAGCATTTGATAATTTCGGTACTTTATTTTTTATTACGCTATAAAAAAAAAAAAGACAATTTTGAAAACAAAAAGCAATATATTACACTTTTGTGCTATAATAAATATCCGCCCCCAAAAAAAAAAAAATTATATAAAATTTTTCCTCAGTTTAGGCCGATACGTATTCTTTTACATATTCTTGGTAAAAAAATAAAGTCGCAATAAGCGTTTATTGATTGTTTTGTACAAAAGTTATTGCATTTGTATTAAAATTTATTTTTTTACTAGTAATGGAGGTGATCAGCGATTTTTATCGTGACTGCGACATTATGGCAGACACATCGGACACTTTTGACACCATTTAGGGACCATTGTCATTTATAAAGCGATCAGTGCTATAAAAATGCACCGATTACTGTGTAAATGACACTGGCAGGGAAGGGGTTAACCACTAGGGGGAGAGGAAGGGGTTAATTGTGTTCTAGGGAGTGATTATAACTGCGTGGGGGTTGGGCTACCTGTGACACAACACTGATTACTGCTCCCGATGACAGGGAGCAGAAGATCAGTGTCCTGTCACAAGGCAGAATGGGGAGATGCTTTGTTTACACAGGCATCCCCCAGTTCTGCAGCTCCGTGATACGATCGCAGGGGGACACCGGCGGACAAAGTCTGCGGGTCCTTCAGGCACAGTCACAGAGCTCGCGGTAGGGGCATGCACGCCCCCACACGCAAATTTAAAGGGACATACATGTACGCCCATTTACCTGCCTGTGCCATTCTGCCGACATAAAAGTGCATGCGGTGGTCAGCAAGTGGTTAATACAGTGAAAGTGCATATTTTCAGCACTGATCACTATTCGTGTCAATGGTTCCCGAAAGTGTCAGAAGTGTCAGTTTGGTGTTTATTTGATGTGCTATAGAGCAGAAAGCAAAAAATAAATAAAAATGTTCTCAAAATTGACAGCTGTTCTTTGATAACAGCGTAAAAAAAAAAAAAAACGCAGAGGTGATCAAATGTCTCCAAAAGAAAGCTCTATTTGTGGGGGGGAGGTAATTTTTATTTGGGTACAGTGTCACATGACAGCGCAATTATCAGTAACGCAGTGCCATATCACAAAAAATGGCCTGGTCAGGAAAGGGGGTAAATCTTCTGGAAGTCAAGTGGTTATACAGCATAACTCACTTCAATTAGCTTAGTACCAATAAATCGATAGCTATAGCTGATAAATATATCGTTCACCATAAACCAAACCTAAATTTAAGAATGAAAATGTGGAATCCCATTCACACAAAAAAAAGGGGGGGTCAAGTGGGGAAGGAGTACAAGTTTTATTGTGGTATGTGTCCCCCCTTAAGGACATCCAAAAAAAATAGGGTAAAGTGGGGAAGGAGAACAATGTTTTTACTGTTGTCTTTGCCCCCTTTTAGGACACTTATTTTCACTTCCCAAACAAACAATGTCTGTGGGATTTGCCAGCCTATTGAATACATTTCCTCTCAATTTTAGTTGTGCCTCTGAAAGAGGATGTGGGGGGAATAGCCTACAAATGGGTACACAGACAATAAAAAAACCTAAAAAAGAAACCAAATTTGTTCCTGCTATATACAAAACTAGAAAAGCAAAAAAAAAATTGGCTGGATTTCTGCTTCAGATTTTACATCATAAATCATAAAAGGCCAAATAACACATCAAATGATATTACAAGAGCCTAGTGGTCTTAACAGTATTAGCAATTCAACTCAGTTTTTAATAAGTATACTTTTTTTTTAACTGATAACATTTCTATCTACTTAGAAAATGGTGAAAGAAAAAAATGCACAGCACTACATTCATTCATTTGGTAACTTGCCAACATAACTTCATCTTTAAAGAGCACTGTATTGTCCTATTTTCTCTGATCAGTAAAAAAATTAAGTGCAAGAAAGTGCAATGTTATACTGGTTAAAAAAAAAGGCCAAAAGCATTTACAGGAATGGGGCCCTCTCACTTTAGGTATATTGTTCAGTAAATGAATTTGTCCTGGCACGTTGCAGGTAGAAATTACACACAATGATTTGTTTGAAATGTTCCATAATTGGGTAAGACTGGATGCTCTACCAATGTGCTAGAGTTATTTTTTTTTTTAACTACCTTCAATTTTTATATTTTATAGGCTCCATTTTAAATGCAAAATCTTTTGGGACACCAAGTGTATAACCATTAGAGAGTCTAGGGGTTAGACCTCTTCACATGAGCCGACGGCTCTGTACCCTCACTGGAACTATTAAAAAGAATCATCAGATATAAGAAGCCAGTAAGTACTTCAGATAATCAGAGTCTAAAACAGGCTCTAAATGGACTGATTTTTTTTACGCAAGTTTCTCACGAATAAAAGGATGCACTTTGCCCTTGGTTCCATTGTAGGTAAATCTGGCATAGTCAGATTATTCACAAAAATCCATTTTTTTTCAGCCATTAGCCAAGTATGGAACTGTGTGCTAAAAAAAATAGCTGTTAATTAGAGATAATCTATAGCGCAAGTATAAATATTATACAAAAAAAGGGTGTGAAATTTAGCTAAAAAATTTAATAAAAACTGTAAGCCTTACCAAGATCCAAGTGAATTGCAGGAACAAATGAATTGAGGAAAAACATAAAGATGACAAATCCCAAGACAGACAAACACTTGATTAGAAGGATCTTGTCGGTTATTCCATGCTGTTGATAAAAAGCGTCAGTTCATACATGCTACCGAAAACATCTAAAAAGGAGGCAAGCTGGCATAATGACAAAGCTACACATACCACATAGCTATTTTACAATAAAAAAAATATCCCCATTCGATGCTTGTAAATTTTCTGCATAGAAAAGCACCATCTGAAAACACTTTCTATGCAAAAAAATAAAAATGAATAGTCAAATTTTTTAACAACGACCAGACAAGATTTCTGTATCCAGGGCAAATTATAGCTAGTATTAGTCACTAGGGATGACTGCTTGGTCCAAACATAATTTCAGAAAGAACACGCACTGTTTGGGCGTTCATGGATGAATGTGACAGCTCCCTGCAGTCAGTGGTTGGCAAGGAAGCAGACAGTTGACATTATCTGGCCTGTTCACTTACATGACCTTAAATACCCAGCCATGCAAGCGGGAGGGATAGGGAATGACATAATTGCCCAAATATGACCACCTGGTTGTGATTTGGCAAAAACATTGTCATATTATGGCAAGAATCACCACCATCCTCACTCCTTCCATCAAACAGCTGTTATTTGACAAGTGATGCTGTCCGGTTTTTCATTTGCTGGGTTGGACATCATGATCTATGGTACTGTGCAAAAGTCTTAGGCAGGTGTGAAAAAACTGCTGTAAATTAAGAATGCTTTCAGAAAGAGACATGGTAATAGTTGATTTCAATCATTTAACTTAATGTAAAGTAAACGAACAGAAGAGGAATCAAAATCAAATATTTGGTGTGACCACTTTCACCCCCATTCTGACCAGGCCAATTTTCAGCTTTCAGTGCTGCTGTAATTTGAATGACAATTGTGTCGTCGTGCAACACTGTACGCATATGACATTTTTATTGTTTGGGACAGAAAGAGCTTTCATTTGGTGGTATTCAAATGTTTTTATTTATTTGCTAAACAAAAACAATAAAAAAAAAAAATAAAGTTCTTAGTTTCATTTATAACATTTTGTAAATACAGTAAGTAATTTTTCTCCTTCACTGATGTGCACTGATGAGGCTGCACAGATAAGTGGCACCAATGAGGAGGCACTTACATACAGCACTGATGGAGGCGGCACTAATAGGCAGCATTGATGGGCACTGAGGAGGCTGCACTAAAAATAAGGGCACTGATGATCAGAGCCCTGATTATCTGTGTAAATGTACCCTGTAACACTTACCGGCTCTCCTCTCATACTGTGACAGTGCATGAGGAAAGGAAAGACCAGCTCTGATAGGACACAGTTGATCACATGGTAAAGAGCTGCTGTGATAGGCCTTTTACCGTGATCAGCTGTGTCTGAAGGACACAGCGATTACAGGGCACACCAGGCGCGTGTGTCACAGCAGCTCACATGGCAGTTGCAAAGCTTCCTTTCAAATGTGTTGCTAGCTGTGGTTGGTCACAGTGATTACATGGTACAGACAGGGCCACACTCAGCCCATTTGTACCATGTGATTAGCTGTGGCCAATCACATATCATTACAATACACAGGGTCTAGGCACTGTCATTCAGTAAACATATTTGCTTATAGCAGTGAAATTCACTGCTATAAGCAATCATTGAAAAAAAAAAAAACATGATTAATAATTTAGTAATATAACTAAAATAGATTTTTTTATTAGGTTTACATACCGTCACCAGTCAGTTTCTCTGGTACCTGCCACACAGTTATATTGCCGACACTGTACTGCACTGATCACTGTATGTAAAAAATAATCACGAGTGCAGTACATTTTTTTCTATAATTTTCCAAAAAAAATTGAGAAAAAAATATTACAACTTCAAAAAACGTGCCATGCCTCTTACTAAATACCACAGACCATCTACTTTCCAAAAAGGTAATTTGGAGGATATTTTCTTTCAAATGTTTGGCCTCATTTGTTTAGCAAAAAAAAACAGTGATGATTAAAATGCCACCAAAAGCAAGCTCCATTTGTGTGAAAAAAAGGATACAAATGTCATATGGGTACAGTATTGCATGACCACCTGTCTAATTCTTAAAGGACTTTGAGTGGATGTTGAGAGAGGAAGATTAGTCTCTTTAAAGTGTTACTACAAAGCTCAGTCCATCAACAGCTTGTGTAAGGAATTGGTTCACAGTTCAAACAAAGTTTAGCGTCCTCAAATCATTACTAAGGGTTACTAGAGTATCCACCCATTACCCATTAGCTATCCAAGTTTTTATTAAAGTATAAAAAAAAGCATACCCTAAACTGGTTAATGAGCTGCAGAGTGATCAGAATTGTGTGCTTGGCCACAAGGAAACTACTGGGAAAAGGGGACCCTGGCATTAACTTAATGGGTTCTGGGTACAGAAGGCACAATTCCCTAGCCACGGCTGAAGCAAGTCTAACAGATACAGACACTTTTTAAATACAGTGCATCTGTAAATTATTCCCAGCGTTTCACTTTTTCCTCAAATTTCTACAAGCAATACCCCATAATGAAAATGTAAAAGTAGTTTATTTGAAATCTTTGCACATTTAAAAAAAAAATGTACATAAGAATCCACAGCCTTTGCTCATTACTTTGTTGGAGCACCTTTGGCACCAATTATTGCCTCTAGTCTTTTTGAGTATGATGCTACAAGCTTGGTACACCTATTTCTAGGCAGTTCCTCATTCTTCTTTGCAGGACCTCTTCAAATCTCTCCAGAGATATTAAAATTGGGTTAAAATCTGGGCTCTGGCAGGCCACTCAAGGACATTCACAGAGTTGTCCCTTAGCCACTCCTTTGTTATCTTGTGTGCTTAGGATTGTTGTCCTGTTGGAAGATGAACCTTTGCCCCAGTCTGAGGTCAAGGGCCTTCAAATAGTCTTTTATCAAGTATGTCTGTACATTGCTGTGTAATGCTGGCTTGTCTCCCAGTTCCTGCCACTGAAAAACATCCCTACAGCATGATGCTGCCACCATCATTCGTCACTGTAAGGATGGTATTGGCCAGGTGATGAGAGGTGCCTGGCTTCCTCCAGACAACGCTTGCCATTCAAGCCAAAGATTTCAACCTTTGTTTCATCAGACCAGAGAATTTAGTTTCTCATGAGTCCTTCACGTGCTTTTTGGCAAACTCCTGGTGGGCTGTCATGTGACTTTTACTTAGGAGTGGCTCCTGTCTGGCCACTAGTATATAGGCCTAATTAGTGGAGTTCTGCAGGGAAGGTTGCTCTTCTGGAAGGTTCGCTGCTCTCCACAGAGAAACGCTGGAGCTCTGTCAGAGTGACCATCAGGTTCTTGGTCCCTTGCCCCAATTTCTCAGTTTGGCTGGGCGGCCCGCTATAGAAAGAGTCCTGGTGGTTCCAAACTTCTTCCATTTAAGAATTATGGAAGCCACTGCGCTCATTGAGATCTTCAATGCTGCAGACATTTTTCTGAACTCCTCCCCAGATCTGTGCCTCAATACAATCTTGTCTTGTAAGTCTACATACTATTCCTTGGACTTCATGGCATAGTTTGTGCTCTGACATGCACTGTGTGGGACCTTATCTAGACAGCCTTAGGGGTTCTCTAATAAGGGGTGATGGGCATTAAGACACAATTGACCTCTGCTCCAGCTGCTGTTGGTTTCCAGGATCAGCATCCACCATCAGTAGTTCCTTGGTAATCCCCTCCTCTGCTGCCACTTCCAGCAATGTCTCCTCTCTACTTCCTCGGTCGGGAGGATGGTGATGGTGGATGCTGATCCTGGAAACCAACAGCAGCTGGAGCAGAGGTCAATTGTGTCTTAATGCCCATCACCCCTTATTGGAGAACCCCTAAGTGGAGCACCGGGACAACTACGAATCTGTATGAAGGCAGCATCACACACCCCCCCCAGAGATATAAGACCCATTGTTTGGATTTATATGCATATTGCTTGGATACATGTGTCTGTGTTACTGACAGAACTTCCAGACTCTCAGCACTTTGATTGACTACTGGTGTTCCTCCCAGTGGACTGCAGTATCTGCTTTAACCCTAGGACTTTATTCTGGATGCACTTTCATTTGGATGCATTTTATTTGTATGCACGTTCTATGTATGCACAGCACCTTTATCTTATAGCATTTTTTGGTTTATAACGGTTTATGTTATAATTTTTGCACATATTTCCCCACCCCTGGATATTAGGGTGGTCCATATATATATATTTATTTATACGCACACTATTTCACAGGTATTGTGCCACATTTCTAGGCACAGTAGGAGTGCATTAGTTCACTATTTTGGAGGCAGCGCCATTCCTCTCCCTACTTTTTATATTTTTACAGTCACTAACCCCTAGGGGTCAGTTCAGCCTATATCTAGATCCTAAGCGCAGGTTTTTCTTCATATTTAAGTGTGTTCATGTTTGTGTTCTAACTGTATGGGGGGGTGGACTCACCAGGGGAAATCACTGATCTTCTGTTCATACATTGTATGAACAGAAAATCAGCATTTCCCCCGCTGACAGAAACGAGAGCTTTGTGTTTACTCACAAAGCTCCCGTTCCCCGCTCTGTAACGAGCGATCGCGTGTTCCCGGCGGGCGATCGTACCCGCCGGGCGAGCGCGGGACTCGGGGGCGTGCGGAGGGCACGCGCGTGCCGGCCGCGGCGCGCACGCGCCCCCTAGTGGCCGCAAAAGAGGACATAGAGCTACGTGCTCTCGTGAAACAGTGCCACCGTCCCGCAGTAATATGACGGTGGGCGGTCGGCAAGTAGTTAAAGGTGCCAACAGATTCTGTTATTTTGTATAGTAAGTAAATGCGAACCAGGGGTACCAAGTGTTATAAAGAGGTCATATGCTCTTCCATCTGACTTACCATATTAACTTTAGCAAACTGCAATTCCATAAGTGGGGTACCCATTTTTTTCCCCGCAGTGGAGGGTATACAGGCCCTGGCCACATTGAGAAGGCAGATTGTCAAAGACGACAAGTATCTAGAAAGTGGGGCCATGTAATGTATAACAAATAAGCCATTGGATGGTCATCCACGCTGACTGGGGTAAGCCGAGCAATAACTTTCCAAACCTGAGCCCAGAAAGGGTGGGCTTTTGGAGATTCCCAGAACATGTGCAATATGATGCCTGGCAAATTTGAGCATCTTACCTTCAACATGTATCTTGCAATTGTGGAAAGATTGTATGCAATACTTTGAGAGGACGCTGTACCAACAGGAAAAAAACTCTATACCCTCGTTCCTGAAAGGTGTTTTCTATTCAAGATTTGTGTGCAAACAAGATAGCCTTTTTATTTGAACTATAGTAAAGGTAGTGTGCATATCAGATTCCCATTTCCCAATTAAGGCGGGTACATAGTCCTCCAGAAGAGCAGGGAGAAGTTTGTAAATGAAAAGACAACAAATGAGGAACAGGTTGTGTGGACTTGCAAAGGTCCTCAAATGCAGAGGTAGGAAGGGTACTCCCTTAAGGCAGCTTAGCTAGTAGAAAATAGCATATCTAATATGCCGGTCGAGTTCTTAGGGGGGGTCCAGGAGTGACTGTATGGCTGTCTAAGAAAAGCTACCAGATGGAGTTGAAAAATAAAAAAGATGGAGATTACCACCCCACAAGATGTACTGCACTTTAGAAATGTTAGCCAAAAAAGCAGGGTCTAGAAGTACAGGAGCCATTGGAGAAACAGGTGGCAAAAAAATCTTCATTGGAAAGCCCACTTAAATAATCTTGAGCAAGGCTCTGATACTAGGATGAGACATAAGTTGCAGATCACATCTATTCATAAGCCAGGAGAAAGGGATTTACTTGTTTTAAGGCTCCATCTGTTTTAGGAAAAAGTAGAAGTGTTGTACGAATTGAGATTCGCTGCCCCCCCCACCAGGTGAAATGTATAACCAAGGAACATAACTGTGAAAACAACAGTTGAATAGGGCTTGAAATAAATAATTCATTTGTGTCAAGGATGTCATCAGGAAAAATGGTGCTCGTTGAGATTTAAGAGTTTTATAATAATGTAGCAGTAAACCATGATGGCCTGGTGGCTTGCCCAATTTGAGTTGCTGAAATTGCAACGCCAAATTCCTCCCATGATATTGTATTTTCAAGCAAGTTGCTAATCACTTGAGAGGGTAGTCAAGGCCAACCTTTGGAGATGGGAAGTGATATGTAGTTTATAGTCCACCTGATTGGAGCCTACACAATGTTGTACAAGTCACGATAGAAAGCTTGGAATTCCTGTGCCATCAATTTGGAAGTGACAAATTTCATACCAGATTGTAAATGGATGTAGGACATTGCAATGCTTTCGCCAACATTCAATGCTTATTACAGAACTCACAAGAGGATCGTAGACCATTTAAGAGTTTAAATTTAATGTTCTTAAACAAGATATGCCTTTTCCTAAGAACCTAAAGTTCTGAGGATCGAAATTACTTTTTGTGTACCTTCTCCAGTGATTGGATTTAGGAAAATAACTTGGAAATGTGCCATACTTTTATCTTTTATGTGCCTCCCATAACACCAAAGGGGAAACCACACAATCATTTTAAAAATAAGCATTTTGTTTAAATAGGCATCAAAATAAGAATTGGCTCCACACCATGCCTAATTTTGAGTCCATTCCTCTACTCCCAGACTGTAGCTCTGCTGCTGGGGAGATGAGCCGGTTGCTCCATCTCCTGTACCCTCACCTAGCTGCTGGGATGACATTTCTCTGGTACTGTCTTCCAGGTGCATGGATCGTTACTGGGGAGGGAAGACAGCTTCCTTCATCCTGACTGTTGGGGAGGGAGGACAGCGTCCTCCACTTCCAGACTGTTGATCTGCTGCTGGGGAGATGAGCAGGTTGCTCCATCTCGCAGACTCCTAGACTCCCGCTGTGGAGCAAGGATGACTTCCTTCGCTCCCAGGTTACTACACTGCTGCTGGGGAGGGAAGATTAACACCTCTTCTCCCCCTAGATCCTGATCTGCTACTGGGGAGTGACCACCACCTTTTCACCCAGGCATCCAGAACTGCTGCAAGTGTGGGGCAGAGGCGTTTAACCCTCTGCCTGGTTTGTAACTCCACAGATGATGCTGCAGGAAATCCAATGTCCCGGGGTCAGTGGTGTGGGAGAAAGGCTGACTGCTGCTTCTCAGGAAGAATGAAGTTGTTGTTGGTGTTGGGCAGAGCCCAGTGATGTTCTGCCCTGATGCCTGCTCTTCTGCTGGAAAGTAAAATGAAAATTCAGTGACATCGCACAAATCTTTCAGGGCAACCAATTGTGCAGTGTTTAACAGTGCCATGCCTTGATGCCAGCTCTTCTGATGGAGGCACAGCCTCCCCAGCATAAGTCTTAAATCTCCAGAGCATGGGCTGGCAGCACTTTAACCCAGTGCTTTAGGGGTCGACTCTCAATCCATATCATCCATGGGTGATGGGGCATACTGTCAAGCTTTGTTGAACAGACTTATATGCTTGTCCCAGCTCCCATTCTTGTAGAACTATAAAGTCCAAGTCTTTTCTCAATTCAATCTCACTGGGAAGTTTCAACTCCCTAAAATATTGGATTTCCTGTCATCTCCATCCGGCTGCACTACTGAAATCTGGATCCTACTGAAGCCCCTCAAATATCAATCTTAGGCCGCCATAGTGTCTAGGTCATCAGCAGTCATCTTGGAGAGAAAGTAGCCCACATAGATGGCTAAGGGGTTTTCTCCAACATCAATTTTAGCAGATGACCACTGCGTTGGTGTCTTCACAAACTCAGTCAGGGTTTACCTATTTGCTTTTGCAGCAGTGACTAGCTGTTCAAACAGCCTCTGCTTTGCTCCTAAACAGCACCAGCTCAGCACAGAGCCTTTGTTTGCTCCTGTGTGATAGCGGAAGGGGGTGCACCTCTGAAACACGTCATCCTTTACCCCTTTGATGTGATACTGCACATGTCCACACTGCTCAACATTGTGTGGTTTTATGGCTCATTGATGGTGCCACTTTGCAAGTACTCACTTTTTAATGATTTTTTTTATTCAATAAATGTTTTTTGGTAATGCACTAGGTGCACGTGTCTTCCTTTTTTTAGTTTTTGTGATATTTACAAGTCTATATCCAGGTGCTGTACAGGGTCTCAGAAAACAAACAGAAAAAATAATAGACACCCGCGAGGGAGTGCTCCAGAGTCCAGCTTCTGCGTGTATTCACACAAAAGGTAGAACTCAGCCTGGCCCCCTGCATCATTGCATTTAATTGACAGCAGCGGGAGCCAATGGCTGCGCTGCTATCAATATATCCAATCAAGAGACAATGGGCAGAGAGGAAGAGCGCCTCTCCAGCCAAGAAAACAAAAGGTCTCAGGTGAGTAAAACAGGGGGCTAGGGGGCCAGTCACTGTCTGAAGTTTTTTCACATTCAGGTAAAAAAAAACACAAGTTTTTACAACTCCTTTAAACTTCTTAAAGCACAACACAACACTAATCTAGAAGCTGGACAGAAAACTATGTACATGTTTTTGCAATCATCTTTAAATTTAAATCTAAAAATTAGAAAACAAAAGTGTATTATCAACCAAATCAGAACAATACATACTCTCTTTTGTAGCTCTTGAATATTTGTTTCCCAGTTTTTGTCTTCTTGTGAAATTTGTCTGAAAAACATAAAAGAAAAAACCTTGTTCAGTCATTTTTGTAAAAATCCAATTTAAAAAGGAGTTCAGTTATGACAATATTAATTACAATTTTACATAAAATTGTGTGTATTCTAAACTATGGTGCAATGAGTTTACAAAAGACCAAATTATTCATAAGATTTTCCACATTTTAACAATTTCTATATACACGCACCTTTGAAACGTTTTAAGTTTTTTCCTCAACAAGCTCTCCAATGTCAAAACTTTTTGCATTAGGAGACACTTAACTGCAGTCTCTTCACGACTAGCAGGATTAATCCTTTGTGCAGTTGACTTCCAAACATGAATTTCATGTTTTAATTCTACAAGGAGAAAAAAAAAAGGCCGTAAAGATTAACAGTCGGAGGTTAATGTTTTCAGTAATACAGAGCATTTTAGAAACTGTACACAAATTGTATGCACTGCTATTCTGGTTCTGTCTCAATCAAAAGCACTTAAAGCTCAACTCCAGGGATGACATTTTGCATACTTACATTGAGACACAAACCCAGGGCCGGCCTTTGCGTTGTGCGGGAAGTGCGGTCGCACAGGGCGCCATAGCAACATGGGCGCCTTGCGACCGACACAGATTCTTCAATAATTCATACTAAGTAGTGGGCGGGGGGGGGGAGCGCGCCGCCGGCGCCCCCCCCCGCGCGCGACTGCAGAGTACTTTGGCGGGTGACAATGGCATGGCGCGGTACCGGATGCCTAGCTTTGCGGGGGGGGGGGGGCGAGCCGTTGGCCGCAGCGATCCCCCTACTCTGTGGCAGCTTCGCACGTCTGAGGAGTCTCGACTCTCGGCTGCCTGTGCCTGTCTCAGTCACAGGCAGCCGAGCAGTGAAGCCGCCTCCCCCTTGTCTGCACTGTGCTGTGTGTGCAGCACGCAGCAAGTACATAATTTATCTGTGCCTGCTTTACAGGTCTGAAGGGGGGGGGGTGTTCTGTATTTTAGGGGGTTCTTTATTGGGGGGGTGTTCTGTATTGTGGGGGTTCTGTATTTTTGGGGTGGAATTCTGTATTTTAGGGGGGTCTGTATTGTAGGACGGGGGATCTGTATTTTAGGGATGGGGTTCTGTATTGAAGGGGGATGGGGGGTTCTGTATTGTAGGGGGATCTGCACTGTAGGGGGGTACTGTATTGTAGGGGGGGTTCTGTATTGTAAGGAGGGGTCTGTATTGTAGGGGGATGGGTCTGCACTGTAGGGGGGTCTGCGTAACATGCAGGGGGTCCAGAACTGTTAGGGGGGCGTCTGTGTAACATACAGGTGTCTGGGGCTGTGTAATGTAAAGGGGTGCAGAGGTGCAGGGTGCTGTGTAATGTAAAGGGGTCCAGAGCTGTGGGGTGCTGTGTAATGTAAGGGGCCCAGTGGTGCAGGGTGCTGTGTAGTGTAAAGAGGTCCAGAGGTGCTGTGTAATGTGCAGGGTGCTGTGTAATGTAACGGGGCCCAGAGGTGCAGGGTGCTGTGTGTAATGTAAAGGGGTCCAGAGGTGCAGGGTGCTGTGTAATGTAAAGGGGCCCATAGGTGCAGGGTGCTGTGTAATGTAAGGGGTACAGAGGTGCAGGGTGCTGTGTGTAATGTAAAGGGGTCCAGAGGTGCAGGGTGCTGTGTAATGTGAAGGGGCCCAGTGATGCAAGGTGCTGTGTGGTGTAAAGGGGTCCAGAGGTGCAGGGTGCAGTGTAATGTAAAGGGGTCCAGATGTGCAGGGTGCTGTGTAATGTAAAGGGGCCCAGAGGTGCAGGGTGCTGTGTAATGTAAAGGGGCCCAGTGGTGCAGGCTGTTGTGTAATGTAAGGGGGGGTCCAGTGATGCAGGGTGATGTGTAATGTAAAGGGGCCCAGAGGTGCAGTGTAATGTGAAGGGGTCCAAATGTGCAGGGTGCTGTGTAATGTAAGGGGCCCAGTGATGCAAGGTGCTGTGTTATGTAAAGGGGTCCAGAGATGCAGGATGATGTGTAATTTAAAGGGGCCCATAGGTGCAGGGTGCTGTGTAATGTAAAGGGGGGTACAGTGATGCATGGTGATGTGTAATGTAAAGGGGGCCAAAGGTGCATGGTGCTGTGTAATGTAAGGGGCCCAGTGATGCAAGGTGCTGTGTAATGTAAAGGGGTGCAGAGATGCAGGGTGATGTGTAATGTAAACGGGGCCAGAGGTGCAGGGTGCTGTGTAATGTAAGGGGGTACAGGGATGCAGGGTGCTGTGTAATGTAAAGGGGTCCAGAGCTGTGGGGTGCTGTGTAATGTAAGGGGCCCAGTGGTGCAGGGTGCTGTGTAGTGTAAAGAGGTCCAGAGGTGCAGGGTGCTGTGTAACGTGCAGGGTGCTGTGTAATGTAAAGGGGCCCAGTGGTGCAGGGTGTTGTGTAATGTAAGGGGGGTCCAGTGATGCAGGGTGATGTGTAATGTAAAGGGGCCCAGAGGTGCAGTGTAATGTGAAGGGGTCCAAAAGGTGCAGGGTGCTGTGTAATGTAAAGGGGGCCAAAGGTGCTGTGTAATGTAAAGGGGCCCAGAGGTGCAGGGTGCTGTGTAATGTAAGGGGCCCAGTGATGCAAGGTGCTGTGTAATGTAAAGGGGCCCATAGGTGCAGGGTGCTGTGTTATGTAAAGAGGTCCAAAGGTGCAGGGTGCTGTGTTATGTAAGGGGGTACAGTGATGCAGGGTGCTGTGTAATGTAAAGGGGACCAGAGGTGCAGGGTGCTGTGTAATGTAGAGGGGACCAGAAATGCAGTTGTGGAGAGGGGTACACAGTAGTGACAGCAATACTGAAGGATGCAGGGGGCACAGTGGGGTGTTTTTTTCATTTTACCGTGGGGGGGCAGATATAGGATCCGCCCCGGGTACCAAATGCTCTAGGTACGCCTGGCAAGCCACAGGCGGATTCTGCCGGAAAGACGGCGTGGGCGGCTGTCCTTGCCTTGCTATGAGGAGCAGGGATGAGGAGTGGGATGAGGAGCTCATATGCCATGCGCACTGAGAAGACAAAGGAGGGCATGAATCCACAGACGCAGGCAGCAAATGTAAAAACCTTTTTCTGTAAGTAAATTCTTTTTTTTATAAATGCAGTGTACTGCTTAATGTCTGTTTTGTATTTTCTTATTTAAATGGGGTGTTTCTTAAAGGAACAGTAAATTCAAAAGTTACATTTTTTTAATTGTAATTATGTTTGATATTTGATTGTAAATTTACAGGTAGTGTTATTATACCGTGTGATATACAGTATATGTGGCGTTATTTTAGCATGTGATTTGCAGTATATGTGGCGTTATTTTAGCATGTGATTTGCAGTATATGTGGCGTTATTTTAGCGTGTGATTTGCAGTATAGGTGGCGTTATTATACCATGTGAATAAAAGTTGTATTTTTATCATAGCTTGTAATCTGGTTTTTGGGAACTTAACAGAATGAAAGGCTTTAAATGGAGCCGGTATTGGAGAAATGGGTGTGGTTACTGAGGGGTGTGGTTACTGAGGGGTGTGGTTATTAATGGGCGCTGTAAAGCTTTCTCGCACAGGGCGCCTAAAGGCCTAAGGCCGGCCCTGCACAAACCTACAGTCTTCCGGGTTCTGAGCCAAGCTACTTCCTTTTTGCATAGTAAACCAGAGGTGGTCTCTTGCCTAACCGCATCCATTCAAAGAATGCCTTGCATTTGTATTAATTAATGCAAAGCCTTCATGATCTTCACCTCATTCAAAAAGAGAATGCTTTGTATTCATAGATAAAATTGCAGTGTACTTCCTGAGCCTTGAATCTGAAGTGAGATACCTGATGCCCTATAACGCTGACTGTTGGGCTCATAAAAATAGTGGGCCTTAATGCCTGCATACTATACATATGCTTCTAATGATGTTCCTTTCCCGAGAGCAGTGAATAAGCAGTCGCTGACAGCTACTGGTCTCTAGTTATGATCAAAAGCTGTCAAGATGGGGCTCCAGAACTTTGTGCTGCCCCACCTTAAGACCCAGGTAAAGGGGTGGCAGATGGAAAGAGGTCAACATCATCCTTACCCACCAAAAAACAAAGAAATGTACATACATATATACACACGTATATATATATATATATATATATATATATATATATATATATATATATATATATATATATATATATATATATATATATATATATATATATATATATTACATACATATACACACACACACACACACACACATTATTTTATATATACACACATGCAGACATACACACACACAATCATGGCAATATATAGTTAAAGGAACACTAAAAGTTTGTTTTTATTAGATCAATTGATTGCTGTAAGTTAGAGCATTTAAATCACACTTACCTCGTTTTTCCTTTTGACCTCCAAAATACAGTAATCCAGGTTTGAAAATGCCATTTCCTGTCTCTCCTCTTCTTGCTTTCCACCAGCATCTGAGCCATTTTGCATGGTGGAAAGCAGAATGTGCTCACCCCTCCCTATGACTACAGCCCTGCGTGAAGATGCTCTCTTATCCCTCACAGGCATGGAGGCGAAGCCTAATGGGAACTGTAGTAACCATTAGGTCGTGATGTAGCAAGGATGAATGCGCACCACAAACCAGGAAGTCAGTGAGAATAACGATTCAGGAGTGACGGAGGTGAATAAAACAGCTCCATTTCAACAGGTATCAAACTAGTTATAATGCAAAACATTACTTTTTACTTTATCAGCTACTGTCAGACTTTAAGAGCAAAATATTTTTGTCTTTACAACCCTTTTAAAACAAAAAGGTAGTAATATCAATAGACATAAAACAGATGGGCAACTAATGGATAACACATTTCAGAATTCAGTCCCACCTCATTTCCTACTCCTGCCAGTAATCTTTTCCCTATGGGGCACATTGTAACCCTACTCATTTACTCCCAAAAAAAAAGTAAAAAAATAATTAAAATAAAACAATGTCCCTGAGGATGATCAATCATGACGCCTGCCGCACCGCCGGAACCAGAAAAAAAAAGCCCTGCCCGCGACAAAGGCTGACCATCAAATTCCTCCTCCACTGGGTGACAGCTTTTAAATAGGCAAGGGGCAGGGCCACCTGGTGACATCAACTAGTGCATGCTGGGTTGGTGTACAGCCTGCCGAACACACAGAAAATGTGGCTGTTCAGAGAACTTTTGCTCAGCATAAACCGTTCACCCAACATTAACAAAGGACTAGTAATAGGCGTTATCTAGATCTAAAAGAGATTGCACAGTTCGATTCCCTTAGCCTTTCCACAGCCTTCTATGGCAGTCACAAATAGTTATTTGTTTTGTTTTTTGCTGTGATATGTTCATGTTGTGACCAGTTTTATTAAAAGGAACCATTTTTTTGGAGTGCGGCCGTCCCGGTTTTTCTCCATACATATTACAATGAAGTGTACAGAACATTTTAAAGCAGTGGTAAAGGAAAAAAAAAAAATTGCCTAAAATTTATGTCTGCAAGGTAGACAGAATAGTGTAATGATTCTGTTAAAAAAACGAGTAAATGCCTATTCAATTCCTTCTTTTTTTTTGTATCTTTTTTTTTTTTTTTACCCACATCAGACTAAACCAGAAAACAGGACAGCGAGACATGCTCACAGTAGTTCCGCCCTTCGCGTCTCTATGGTCTCGCATGACATACGTTTTTTTTTTTTTTTTTTCATTTTTTTAATGCCATTTACTTCATTAACATTGATCTATATCCTGACTAAAAGGAAAAAAGAAAAATCACTCTAGAATAGACTTTTTGTTTATGACCTTCTTTGCACAAAGGAGATCTCGCCCCTAAGTTTCTGCCCTTCCTTTTTATCCCCCACTAATCCCAACCCTCCGCCCCCCCATTCCCTTCGGTTCTGTCAGTCGCCTTTTGGGTTTGATTTCTCTATTACTACCAAGATTTCACATGTCTATTTCTATCATTGCCTGTACAAATTTTTCTGACGTTTTGAATGCTCTCCATTGCTCCCAGACTCCTCTACTTCTAGCCTCTTCTCCCAGTTCACCTCGTCCCAAATATTCCATCTCTGAAATGTAATCAACTATGTATCCATTCTTTTATGGATGGCCTCTGTATGTGTAGCCAATTTTTTGGGATTAGGCCTTTTGCTGCATTCAGTATCGCTGGGACCAAAGTCGATCCATACCGTTTTTTTTGGCCTATCCGTTCCGTGGAACAAGCAGGTCAAGGGATTTCGTAGGATCTTTTCGCCTGTAATTTCTTCTATGTATTCTAAAACCTCTTTCCAATACTCTTGTATTCTCGGGCAGTCCCACCAAACATGCATTGTGGTTCCGACTTGGCTGCATTCCCTCCAGCCCAGCGCAGAGTTGTTTGGATGTATTTTATTCATTCTTTCAGGGGTTAAATGCCAGCGGACCATACATTTATAATTTGTCTCTATTGTGGTGATGTCAGTAGCATAATTAAACACTGCCCCTATCATATGTGAGTCCTCCAAGTATCCCCCGATGTCTTGACCCCACTTTTCTATGTAAGCCAGTGTTCCCTGCATCTCTAAATCTGTTAATATCCCATATAGTGCCGCAATTCCACGTTGTAGTGATTTTCTGGTGAAGCATAGTTTTTCTATTGAATTCAGCGTTTTATCATCTCTTATTGGCTGTGGTAAAGTGCTCATTTACAAAGTGTTTTAATTGAAAGTATTCCCATTCACTAAAATGTTGAACCCCTTCCTGTGTTGGAAAATCATTTCTTGACCTTATTTTCCCTAGTGTAACATTTTCCCCTAATATTTTAGTGCCCAAATTCCCTCCCATTTGTGTCCTATTACCAGGTGGGAAAAAATTAGTGCCAGCTAATGGGATTAATGGGGAGTTTTATTCCCATTTTTCCCTGCTTATATAGTGTGTCCCATATTTTAAATAAATTCTTCGTTATACTGTGTGTGTCTGTGCCCATTTTTCTATATTTTGGTGGAATGCAAACATTCGTGTTTAATTGTGTCGAACTCCTATCTTCCATCTGTGCCCACTTCTTTTGAGTATTTGTGTTTGTCCATTCAACTAACCTTGCTAAAACTGTGGCATAGCAATATCTTTTTATATCTGGGAGCGCTAACCCCCCTTTTTTTTTGCGACTTAGAGTAGAATATTTTACTCTGGCCTTTTTGCCCTGCCAAATATATTTCAAGATTATAGTTTTTATCATCTTGAAAAAGCTTTGTGGAATTCTTATGGGGAGCATTTGGAATTTGTATATTATTTTTGGTAAAACCATCATTTTAAATGCATTGATCCTACCTACCCAGGAGATCGGTCTTTTTGCTAGGTTTTTCAAATCTTGTTTTATTTCATTAATTAATGGGATATAGTTGGCCACGTACAGTTTTTCTACTCTAGGTGTAACCTTTTTCCCTAAATATGTTAATGTTTTTTTTTCCCCAAATAAATGGAAAGGTTTTCTGTAAATCTTTTTCTTCTTTTTCATCTATTCCCAGAATCAGGATTACCTTTTTTATAGGATTTATTTTAAAGTTAGAAAGTTCCCCATATTTCTTTATTTCTTTCACTACATTAGGAAGAGGGAGTCTAGGCTTGGTCACGTAAAGGAGTATGTTGTCTGCGTACGCCGCAACCTTATGCTCCTCCTCTACCACTCTCACCCACCCCCCCCCCCAAATATCCGGATTATTCCGTATTTTGGCCAATAGTGGTTCCAACGATATTACATATAGGAGGGGCGAGAGCGGGCAACCTTGTCTCGTTCCGTTCATCATTTCAAACACAGACGACACACTCCCGTTGACCTTTACCCTTGCTGTGGGGTAATTGTACAGACTTCCTACCTATTTCATGAATCTGGGTCCCAATCCTATAATTCGCAGAGTTTCCATCATAAACCCCCAGTCGACTCTGTCAACCGCTTTTTCAGCATCTATTCACACGAGTACGACTGGGGGTTTCTTCCTAGCATCCTCCTGTAAGAATAATAAAGTTCTTAAACTGTTATCTCTCCCTTCTCTCCCTTTTACAAATCCTGTCTGATCTACGTTTATTAAGTCCGGCATTTATGCCTTTATCCTCGTTGCCAGTATCTTTGCATAAACCTTTATGTCGGCATTCAATAATGCAATTGGACGGTAACTGGAACAAAGAGTACCATCTTTTCACATTTTAGGGATAATTGAAATATTGGCAATTAGAGATTCTTTCCTTATTTCTTCCTTTTCTCCCAGTCTATTAAAATAGTTGCATAATTCTGGGGCCAAGATTTCTTTTAAATTTGTTATAGTACTTAAATCAGTAACCCATCTGGACCTGGGCTCTTACCTCCAGATGTTTCTTGAATAGCTTCATACATTTCCCCCTGCGTTATTGTATCTTCTAGGAGTTCAGCGTTTTCTTGCGACAGCTTTGGTAAATTAGCTTCCTCCAAGTATTCCTTAATTTTTATTTTCCTAATTTCTTTCTGCTCCTGGGTTTCTCCCCTTCTGATGAAGTACAGCGCGCTATAAAAAGTCTGAAAGGCCTCAGCAATTTCAGAAGTTTTATATTTTATCTGCCCTATTTGTTATTTTATTTTTTCAATATAGTTTGTTTCTTTTTTCCTTAGAAATTCTAGCAAGATATTTCCCCGGTTTATTCCCCCATTTGTATCTTTCTTTTGCTACATTCTTGAATATGTTTCTAGTTCCATCAAGTCTCTGAGTTGGGCCCTTTTTATCACTATTTCATGATATGTTTCACTTTCTCCTAGGTTTTTATGTTTTTGTTCCAGGTCTTGTAACTCACTTATTTTTTTTCTATTTGCTTCTCTTGCCTTTTTTTCCCTACCCCTATGGAGATTAACTTACCCCTAATACATGCCTTATGGGCTTCCCATATAGTCGCAGAGCTGACGTCCGGTGTGTTATTTGTCAGAAAATATTGCTCAATCTCTTTTTTTTACTATGTCACAGACTTCTATATCATCAATCAAATCTTCATTTAAATTCCACATCCCTTTTCTTTGTTCTATCTCATTGAAGCGTATTCTAACTATTACAGGGGTGTGGTCAGAAATTGATATTATACCTATTGAAGTTTTTACATATTCCAACACACCGTGATCTACCATTATATAATGTAATCTTGAGTATGTATCGTGCACAGATGAGTGGTATGTATAATCCATTTTATTAGGATATGTTTTCTGTGGGGAATCTCCATAGTACCAGGTTGGGACTGTCCGAGAATAAAGTCGAACACCAAAATCTACTGTCATATGTGTCTCTTGTAAAAAAAAGACTTTCTGCAGAGTATATTTCAATTTCTTTTAAGACCATGTGTCTTTTTCCTGGAGAACAGAGGCCTCTTACATTATATGTGATAAAATTTACATTAGACATTTTTTTTATTCCCCCTTTTTTTCCTTTTTCAGACAGATAACCGAGCCTAATCTCCTACCCCCCCCCTCTTCCCAATCCATCCCTCCCCCTCCCCCTTCCCTTGGTGGAACCCTGACCCTCTGGTCTTGTTGTGGAGCATCTCCTCTGGCACCCCCTTTGGTGCTCTTACTTATGCTCCTCTCTAAAGGTGGAGAAGTATTGGCCACGGTCTCCTATCCCCTATCCCTAGGGGAATAGCGCCGGAGCATTCCCAGGATCTCCGATCCCCAGATCTCTTTTCTTTCTTTCTATTTCTTAACTAACCCCCTTATGTTTATGGGCTTGTACACTAATACTTCAAAATACATTAAAGTTACTATGCTCGGTTTTCTTCCCAGCAAGCTACCGTTGTATATATATATATATATATATATATATATATATATATATATATATATATATATATATATATATATACACACACACACACACACATTTTCCAGTAACTGTTGTAACAATTTAGGATATGTCCTGTGGCACTGTAATACTCACAGTTTGTTGCTTCTGGGGTTTATAGGCGCTGCTTACAGGACAGTGGAGGATGAATCTTACTTGCTTATCTTGACTTCCCTTTTTATCTCTTTAAAAAGGTATGAGAGCAGGACGAAGGGGGCCAAAAAGCGGGGGTCCAACAGTTACCATTCGCCACTTATTACCGCTCTTAGTACCTTAAATGTACTCATGCATCTCCCCTCGGAACAGACGTTTTTCTGTGGCTAGCCGCTTCCCTGCTGACACATTTACTGTCACTCCTCTTCCCCCGACTTCGGCCAGCTCCAGTGTTCGCTCCACGTGGAGCGTTCTCCTTACCCAGAGCACAGAGAGTGTCCTCGGTTTAGCCGCTCAGCCGGTTTTTCACGACACTCCACTCCGACGATGATCCGAAGGTAAAACAGGGACAGGGCGGGGGAAGAGAGCCTCACAGCGGTGGGGGATCTGGGGTAGTGGGGAACAGAAGCGTCATTACGCTAGAGAACTACAGACCGGGAGCTCCAGTCTAGCTGCCACGGCACTCAGACCGCACCATTCCTAGACTCCTGCCTCCCCTCAATTCCTTCATCTATATCACCTCCGGCATTCTAGTTTGTTTTCTCATTCACTTCCTGGTTTGCGGCACTCGTTCATGTAAGAACTACATTTCCCAGTATGCATTGCGGCGTGCCCAGTAATTCACACCTCCTTGAAATCTCTAACCCGTAGAGAGCGTCCTGCCGCACAGATGTAGTTCCCAGGAGGGGGCGAGCACGTTACTGACCACCGCAGTAAAGCCTCCCTCCACGGTGGTGAGTAACAATCAGACAAGCAGGAAGTGAACAGAACAGAGAAGAATTAGAGCAACTTCTGAGCAAAAACGAACAATGAGGAAGTGAAAAGAGGAATGTCTGCAGGTAAAGGATGCTTATTATGAAAAAAAAATCCTTTACAACCCCTTTAAGAATTGGACACATTCCTGTTGCAGATCACCATTACTAAAGATATGGCATTTTGGCACACTATTTACTAAACCCTCAGCATCCGTTTGTTAGTTGTAGTACAGAAAACTCTAAAAAGATGACTCAAGTGTTCAAACAAGAAATCAAAGTCAAAGCTTAGCTTTAGGATCAAATGTGTTTTTCCTCCACCAAACAGGTCTAAAATAGGCCTGCACAAAGCTTGGAAAGGTTAGGCAATATAGGTCTAAAGCTTCTCAATGTCAACAGTACGCTACAGAGATAAATACTGAAAATAGGAATTTGGGTGCTCTAAAGCAAATTTTGTGTATGTAGGAAATAGTAAAGCGAGAGGAAAAAACATTTAGAAATAGAGCCTTGCATCCTCAAGTATAAATGCAGCTTAAAATAAAGAGTAGAAATTATTAAAAGTGTGTGTAACGTCAAAGCTTTTTTTTCTGTTTTACATTGGAGGTTTAGATTCAGGTTAGGTTTTTATTGCCAACTGTGTCCATTAAGGAAGTTGTCACCAGAACAGGGGTGAGGGTAAATCTTCCGAAGAGGATACCCGTTTCGATGAAAAGAGAAACTCCCCTCATGTTGGGAGAATTTCTCTTTCTCATTGTGTCTCCAGGACAGGAATTTAAGGGGGATTTTCCCAGTAGAACCAAAAAAAAAAAATGGATACGGGTTCCAACCTTCCGTTCAGTTTAGGCTATACATACACTTTAAACTGTGACAACATAAAAGGAAAAATTAAAGTTGGAGGATAATGTCCAACATACATAACATAAGTTCTGAAAAAATACCAATACAAAAGCACAAATGATCTGTACAATCTATAGTTTACTGGCTTATCACCAAATCTCATTTGTTTAAGATCCAGGACCTACCTATGACATTGAACTGACATAACTAAACAGAAGTAGAAAAATGTAATATGTGTCAATAAGTTGTTCATCTGTTGACCCTATATTGTCTACTGGAAGCAAAAAATATATAAATCATTTAAGCCTGTAATACTTGTTGCATTATATTAGTTCATCAAAATGTTAGCAATAGTATACAGCAATTCCCTGTACAAAAAGATGTATAAAAAAATTGGCAGAAGTAAAAAAAAAAAAAAAAATCAGAGAATGTAAAAATACAGAAATCAGCAAATGTTGAAGAAGCAATTTCATATTCCGCTACTGATACAGAAGGGTTTTTGATTGCTAATCAGAGGAAATGTAACCGAAAATGTTTTTGTTGATTGAAGTTGATTGTAGTTGCTTTCTGACAAGCTGCAACGATGAACTACACCTGTATTTTTGTAACCCCACTGTTCCAGGTCTATGGGAAACATCTCATTCTATAGAAGTGTAGCCATGTCCCTGTAGGGGTTGCTGAATGTTGTGGTTCACCTGCAACACTGCGCAGCCCGACATCCACCTCTCAGTCAAAGACCCAGACCAGTCCATAGCTTTGTTTTTGTTTTGTTTTTTATTTTAGGGGGATTAAACTTGGATTGTGATTTGGGAATTATAAGATGTCAAAGGAATATTTAGTGTAAACCTGCTTGAGACTCCTTTATACACTAGTATATACACTGCAATCTTCTCTGCAGCACAAAACACTTGCTGCACACTGTTCCTCCTCCAGCACTCTACTTGCTGCAGACTGTACTCCTCCAGACTAGCTAGCACCACATGGGTAAGCTTAAACAGCTTCAGCCAGGCCTCTGCACTGCCTTTTGCCGGCAGAATAGGGTAATTGGGTAAGAATAGTTCAGGTGCTAGCTGTCCTCCAGAGACGGCTCTCTAATTAGGCAAATTAGGCGGCCGCCTTGGGCCTCGCAGCTGGCTAATTTGCCTAAAGAATTGGTTAAAGAAAATTATATAAATGGTGAATTCATAGAATTTAAAACTCTTAATATATGCAATTTATACAGTTAATTTTTATTGCTTGAATTATTTTTCCCATTATGGATGTGAACGGGTCCTCATGTTTCAGATTTGCCCAAGGCCTCACAAAGTCTAGAGCCGCCTCTGCTGTCCTCTATTCAGCTACCACTCCTAGAAAGCTCTTTAGGTCCTGACAGCCAGCCTGGCTACAATGACCTCTCTCTACTGCCCTTTTCACAGTCCGCTCTCCTGGTTCTGCACCCATCTTAACTCCAATCTCCCAGTTCTCTCAGGCATGCCTCCCCAGTTCTCCTGACTGTGCTCCACTCACCAGCCCTCTCGGCTGTGTCCATTAGGCCTCCCTGGAGACTCTTAGAAGTGTTCTCTCCCGCTGTCCTCTACTTGCTCTCTCATGTGCCTTTCCTTCCAGGATCTCTTCCTGGATGCACCGAGTCCCAGACCAGGATCACCCCCCGGAGAGCTCCCTGTGTGCCCCCAACAACCTCCACACTTTCACTCCAGCCCTTCTACCCCGACAACGCCTCCTCAGCTGGGCTGACCCCAAGTCTTTAAGGAGGCCTAGCCCCTACCAATCCAAGTTGGGGATTGGTCAAGGCTCCTTAAGATACCCCAGTCAGCTCCACCTCTCTTCCCCTCCTCTCCTAGCACTTTCTAGAATAAAGAGGGAGGCGACAGTGAAGTGATGCTGCCTGTGAATCCAACTCCTGAGCCAGTCCAAGCCCAGCCCAGCCCAGAATCAAAACAAACAGGCCCAGCAACCAGCTAGGCCTGCCTAAATTCACCCCCTCAGAAAAATCCTCACTTTAGCATCTACCTTAGCTAGAATGTGCTACAGAAGGGTTTTTTGTATACTACAAGCATACATATTTACACAGAGGTCAATTACACATTTCACAAAGCAAAGATATTATAATAGGAATTTACAAACTCCTTTGGTTGTGTGCATTTAGTGCCAATATGACAAAAATAGAAAGTTCATATATGAAAACACTGTTTGTTAGAAAAAAAAATGCACATTAGCTTACCAACAATGTCAATGGGTTCCCTATTGTACAGCTTTTTGTTCCAATATAAGAGTCTAAGAAATGGGAAAGAAACCAGCAGAACCAGAGAGATTCCAAGAAACATATGTCCTGTAAATCCAGCAAAATCCAATCCCTAGAAAGGAACAAAAAAAAAAAAAATCACATTCAAACACAGCCTTGGAATAATCTCTAGTGGGGTTAATCGTACAACAGTAAATTTACAGGGGTATAACAATACCTTAAACGGGCTTTACCTGCCCTAGGTTAGAAATAGTAATTCTATATATTAGTGGATGCAATAGTCAATGCATCTATTTGTTCTTTTCTCCAACATGTAAATTACCCTACCGTCTTTAGCAGGGCCTGGACAAAGGAGTATTTATGTGGAGTGTGAGCGCCAACGCTCTGTCCTCTAGCTGCCTGAATGACAGTGATTAGGGTTGAGCTTTATGCTCGAGTCGAACATGAGTTCGACTCTAACATTGGCTGTTCGCCCGTTCGCCGAACAGCGAACAATTTGGTGTGCTCGTGGCAAATTTGAAAAACCCTTTAAAAGTCTATGGTAGAAATGTAAAGTTCCCATTTCAAAGGTTAATATGCAAGTTATTGTCATAAAAAGTGTTGGGGACCTGGGTCCTGCCCCAGGGAACATGTATCAATGCAAAAAGAGTTTTAAAAACTGCATTTTTTTTCCGGGACCTGTGAATTTAATAATGCTTAAAGTGAAATAATCCTTTAAATTTCGTACCTGGGGGTGTGTATAGTATGCCTGTAAAGTAGTGCATGCTTCCCATGTTTATAACAGTCCCTGCAAAAAATTTAATTTCTAAAAGGTAAAAAAAAGTCATTTAAAACTACTCCGAGCTATAATGAATTGTCGGGTCACGGCAATACAGATCAAAGTCATTGAAAAAATAGTGTGGGGGTCCCCCTAAATTCCATTACCAGGCCCTTCAGGTCTGGTATGGATATTAAGGGGAACCTTATGCCAATTAAAAAAAATGCTCCCCAAAAATCCATATCGGACCCTTATCAGAGCACGCAACCTGGCAGGCTGCAGGAGAAGAGGGGGGGACAAGAGAGGCCCCTCCCCTCCTGAACTGTTCCAGGCCACATGCCCTCAAAATAGGGAGGATGTCCCCATGTTGATGGGGACAAGGGCCACATCCCCACAACCCTTGCCCGGGGGTCTGCGGGGGGGGGGTTTATCGGAATCCGTCAGACATCAGTCTCGATGTCCAGGGTTGTAATCCATTCTCGAGTGATGCTCTATCCAGCGAGGAATGGCGCACGATCCTGCCTCGACCAGAGGCACCCAGCCGAATGACACACAAGCTCTTTGACAGTTCTTTTATAACCGAGGGGGGGGAATATAAACACAAATGCACTTTAACACAATGGGGCTCTCCCCCCCCCCCTTTTTTTTTTTTTTTTTTTTCTTTCCTTCTCTCATTATTCGAGAGAGGCCTATGGGTAGTGGGTCACGAGAGTCTCTCGTGTCCCCTTACAATGAGCACTAAGTTGGGAGGCAGGGAGGACACAGGAAAATTTATTTTCGATAATGGGGTAAAAGGAAAAAAAAAGGAAAGGGAAAATTTGTATTTATTTTTTTCTTTTCCTCCTCCTCCCCGGGGGGTGGGGGGAGGAGGGGGCAGGAGGTAGATCTGTCCTCTATGGTTGTGATATATGTATTTTTTTTTTTTTCTTGAATGAATGTATGTACATGAAATGTTGAATGTATTTAAATGGAGAAATTTATATTGTAAATGTCTTGAAAAAATGTGGTTTGGATTTTATAAAATGTGATGTTGATTCTATAAATGTTTCTTAAAAAACCCAATAAAAATAAATTAAAACGATAACCGAGGGTGGGGAACTCGATAAAGGCACTCACCAAGGAGGGCACACTTCCCTTCTTTCCGTCTCCCCTTGTCATGTGACATGACCAGAGGTGGGAAGGGGTAGCAGCTACCTTCATTCCTGGGTCGGAGACACTTATGGCCCGTAAACACGATCGGATTTTCAGTCTGAAAAAACATCCAAGAATTCCGCTCAAGCTAGCCTTGCATACACACGGTCACACAAAAGTTCTCTGAACTTTCGTTCGTCGAGAATGTGACGATGTACACCACCATGACTAGCTGAGAAAAGTAAGTTCAATGCTTCAGAGCATGCACCGAATTGTTTCCGGGCAAGCATTGGAATTGCTACAGACGGGTTTCCAAACTCAGAATAAGGGTTAGGCGGTTAGTTAGTCTTAATTAACAGGTCAATAAGGTCTATAGCACATGTGAAGCAGAGTTTTGAAACAGGCTGCAGCGGAAAAGGTCATCCATCATTCTATCTTGAGCTATGTAAAAAATCTTTGGCTTGCCAAGCACAGCGGGTCTTATAAGGAAGCATACATCACAAATGTTCTAGAAAAAAATAAATGGCACAAACTACTAAAAGTCTGCAAATATCTACACTTGTTTAACCACTTTATCCGCCACGTTTTTTCCCAAGTTTTTTGCTGTGTGTTTTTTCTACTTAATAAAATTCATTGTACTACTCAAAGTGCTCTGGTTTTGGTTTTCTTTGGGAGAATCATTCTCCTATTTTTCTGCTTATGCAAAATTGAGCAAGGCCTGAATTTTTGTGATTAATGTTGCAGTATTGCATATGGGTTTTTCACAGAGAAACACTTTATCTGGGACTTTAGGAGATTATGTATGGCACCATCATCATTTTGTTTAATAAACCTTTCCAATTTCAAGCTCAAACAGATTCATTACAATTAAATGCAGGTAAGGACCTTAGATGGGGTATCCAATAGCTTGTAATTCCTTTTAGAAAGTACCAGGATTCATAAACTATATATCACCCAATGATGAAACGTATAGAACATGTAAAGAAAATGTGAAATTAATGGCTCTTGAGAAAATGAGTAATGTTTCTTTCTCCTGGGCATTTATCATGCAAGTAAACATAATGGAGAGATATATTACTTTTCATGTGAAGCCAACACAAAATCAACAGTTAATGTTTCCACGGGTCTTAAATTTATGCTGGTTATTGCTTACAAAAGGAACATTCAACCTACAATAATTGATTTAAGTATTTATCATGTTTTCTGCAGCAGGATACTATTGGAACTGTTTTGCCCCATATAAAAGGGGAGTTTTTATGATGTTAATCAGGCAGCCTTAACCATGTTTTATTTATAATTGCGAGATGTAAACTACCACAGATAAAATGTGTGCTACCTCTAACTTTAATGCTATTTTACTGTTACAAGTAGGCATTTTAGAATGTATCATATAAATTAGTTAGACCATTCACTTAAATGCACACTACAAAACATCTACATTTTTAAAGCAGTTCAGATTAAACATACATTACAGGCGGTAGACATACATTAAGATTTCATATACTATGGATTATGCCAACCTGTTGGGACTTAATTATCAGTAAATACTCACCACGAATATTGGCATTTATAGACTTCCCTCAAATGTGAAAGGGTGAAACCTGAATGGTCACTGCGGGCCTTTCCAATTAAAATTACACTAAACTCTTTTTTTTAAATAAATATTTTTAAAAAAGGTATCAAAAATATACAATGGCTCAATTTAAGTTTTTTTTTGTTGTTGTTGTTAAAAAGTCTTACCATTTTCAGGCTTCTTTTGTCATGTCCATGCTTCCTATCCTACACCCTTCCAAGTCTTGCATTTTTCACTTTTTTAGCCAATAAACTGAGCTTATATAGTGAAACATAGCATTTTGAAATCCATGACACTTATGTTAAATTTTATAATCCAAAATCAAAACAGTCTGATGGATTTCAGTGTTTCACTATATAAGCTCAGTTTACTGGTAAAAATTAAATGTGAAATGCAAGATGTCTGTGGACGCCTTCTGACTGCAGACTTACTGCAGCCGAGCGTGGGGTGTACCAAGATGGCCGTTGTGATGTAGTGACGGAACGTCCCTTCCGTCGCCTAGTCTGACGGGTCTCCGATTCTGATGGAACACAGGAGAGGGTGGCTACATTCACATACACAAAAGGGGCACAGAGAATAAATGTAGCCACCATAGATGAGGAAGGCTAAGAATAGCAGGGAAAAAAGCTTGCATTTGCAATGAAACAAAGGAAGAGATTGAAGGTACATCCTAGTTATATTTAAACACATTGTATTTATTTGAAAAAAAAAAAGTTTAGTGTCAATTAAAACTTTATACATTGGATTATGTTTTAAATGATTGTCGAGCTCAAATACTGCTGCCAAAGGGCAGAAGATTTTATAGCTGCTACTGTATACAGACTTGTGTGTTTTTATGTAAGAACTGCATCACTACTTACCACTTTCCTCAGCTCTTGATTGGAAACAATTATAACATTGGGTGGATCCCCAACAGCTGTAGCTGCCCCTCCGATATTGGTGAAGATTACTTCTGCAATCAGCACATGCCTTGGATCAAGATTAAGTACCTCACACAATCTGAGGGAAAACGGGAAAGAAACAAACTATTTTTAGAATGAGGTCTAAAAGTAAAACAAACAAATCTCAGGGAGAGTTTGGATACATGGTTATTTAGGCAAATAACGCCAACAGATCTCTTTAGGTACACTAAAATTTTCCCCTTTTAGAAATGTAAAGAAAACCAAAGCCAACAGAAATATGTTTGGCTGACATTGTCAACAATGCGGGCAATTGGCTGTCATGCTAATCAAGTATTTTACTGACCTGGGAAAAGCATGCAGGGCAGGTGTGCCGACTAGCTTTGTGCCCATTTCAGGTCACCAATTCAGAAAGTATTTAAGTCAGACAACAACTAGTATTTTCAGAAAAAGGTCAGCAATGACAGGCGCCATATTTATCAGCACAGGGTATGCAAGTATTGTTTGGGCACAGAACAGAGGATTCTGGTTCACTGCTTCCAGTGCAAAGCGCAAGACAAGATGATTATATGCTTCAGAATGGGTTGAGTGCTGTAGGAGTTAGTCTGGGGAATGGATGTCAGGAATTATGGGGCTTTAATTGTTAAAGATAAAATGTAGTTAGCTTTTATTGTTTATTAATTGTATGTAGGAGGATGAGAGTTCAGGGCACACTTGGAACTTTGTTAAATGTTGGGTTCAGGTTAAGGGCCAAGCTAAAAGGAAAATAATAGAAGTGAACATGTGTGTGGTGGGGGTAAATACAAAATTTGGGGTTCAGAAGTACCATGCAATCCTGGTTGCTCTTGATTTTTAAAGTAGTGAATGCACTATTTTTGCTGCAGTAAAGTGAAATCAAACCAATTCAAAATGAAATGGCTCAAATCGCATCGCATTTAATGGCATGTGCATCCCTGGTGTGAACTGTCCCTAAATGTTAAAATAGGGTATGGTTAAGCTCTTAAAGATTGTGACACATTTTCGACTGAAAACCACAGTGCTGGGCTCCTGGCACAGAAACATAACTTACTACCAATATCAATTTAACTACCTTTACCATGAATGTACGGCAAATATATAAAAAAAAAAAGAAGAAGCTAATTATACTCCACAAGGACATAATTTTGTTTTTCTTTAAAGTAGTGGCTGCCCTGTACACTTCTCTGCATTACTTCAACCCTATTAATATCCTCCTCTGTTCTGAGCAAATGCTTGCCACACACTTTTACAGCAACCAAGCCTACCATCAGTAGGGCTTGGAAATCCCCTGTCCTTTTTTTTCCCCCCCTTTATCAATAACTTTGTATTGAATTTTGATAAGAAAATAATTCGTTCACAAGTTACAGATGCAATCATCTAAAAATCAACATAGTACAGTAGAAGTCTCAGAATAACACAGCTGAATTACAGTGCGTCGCATATAAGTCGTCGTCATATACAGCAGTTTGTAGGTAGCACCATTCCCCACAAAGTTGTCACTGCTGAGGAACCAAGTGAATGATCTAATGGTTAACAAAAAAAAAAACTGACTGCTATATTAATGAAATCTCATTACAAATTTTCTAAGAGCTTGGCAACCTTGAATGCTTATGCCAAGCCTTCTAGATTTGATCACCTACATTTAACTATCTAATAACTCATCCCAACTTTCCTTTATCCTCCTCACACCCATTTCTCTACATTTAGACACTTTACAATGGCAGGTTTTGGCCTGATCCATCACCATTAGTCTAGTGCCCCTGGCCATTTCCAGATACCAGTTGAGCCCCTGAATTAGACCTTTAGGCTTTAACATTTACTGAACACATGACTTTTGTACCCCTTTCATTCTATAGTTCTTGAAACTTTAGATGTTGATGCATTGTTACTCATATGTGTCTAACTTCACAAATTAATCATCTGCCCTTCTGCAAGCAACCTTAGTTTCGCAACCGTTTATTTTGTACTCATTTGAACAGCTTGTAATCTTTGTACATTGTGACAACTGCCAATAAACCTTTTGTAAAAGAAAATAAATGGTAAAGGCAGCTCAAACTACAGGTCCCAAGGCTGGTTTGACACTGCTGCCCTGTGGCATGTGCAGTTAGCCCGTGGTTTCTCAGACTTTTTATTAGAGTGTGCATTTTTGGTGCATTATCTTAAAGCCTGCCAAATGTCCGGCATCTTCAATGTGTTTTCAAAAAAACTCCAAAAATAGTAGAAAGGTCTAATACAGAGTTTCTCAAACTTTGTCTTGTGGGGCACCAATAAGATCTGAACATTTTCACGGCACACCTGAAAAGATTTAAAGTGGATGTAAACCGACTTTCTAAACTACTGCCATAGTGGTTATCTATAAGGATATAGATGCCTTCTGCATGTATCCTTACCTGTCAAATGTCTCCCCTCTGTCTGTTATGAGACCCGTTATAACTGAGGATTCTGTGGGTGGGTCTGTTGTCCGGAGCTCAGTAGAATCCCGCCCACCTCTACACTCCTTGTCAACATGCATTTTCTTTTGTGTATTTCTTACACTAAACTTCTGCTATGATCACCAACATCCAGTCAGGGTCACCACATGACTTCAGCGTGCCCAATCATGCCAAGGTGTGGAGCAGCCAAACCTGGCAGAGCTGGAGAAGAAAGGAGGGGATCTGAAGTACACAGAATGCCTCTCTTAAGCTTGTGCTTAATCACCTGTCACTCACAGCAAGGGGAAAGAACCGACGCCCATTTCTCAGTTTTTATCTCACTGAAAAAAGATAAGAGGATTGCTCAGAACTGGATTAACTCTTTGTGGCAAGACTGGGCACAGATGACATTAAATCCTATACTGTAAAAGATGCAAGCCTTTTTTTTGGGGGGGGGGGGGGGGGGTTTACATCCATTTTAAAACAATAACGTGGAAGACTTATGTGCCTGCTTTTGAAAGCAAATCAGATTGAAGCGAGACTCCAAAGTCAACAAACCAGCAAGCATTTCAGCAACGATTTTAAGAACTCGCTCGCGCTTTTTCGATTTGATTTCAGTCGATGTTGAAAATCCAAACTCGCAAAACCATGAAGACACAAATAGCAGAATTTCTATTACTAATAAGTTGGAAAGGAGCGGTCTCCATTATAAGAAAATTGAAGAGATCGAGTGCCCACAAGATCTCACAAATCTTGCATTATAAAAAGGAACCAATTAATGACAGACTGACAGATTGGGGTCAATTCACAAAGCTTTATTTCCAGATTCCGGTCATTATTTTAACGATTTTGCACGTTATTGAAGCTAGTTGAATTCACTAAACAATTTAACGCTTTGAAAAATCATCAAATAAAGTTTCACTACACGGAACCGATATTTTAAAGGTGTGGATCGTTATTTAACGATTCAATCGTTAAGCAATCGTTACATAGCACCTCCCTCAGGGTGTCGTTATGAAATTTCCCTGGCGATATTTCATTGTTAGAGGAAGGTTTTGGCGATTTTTGTAGTGTAGTGAAGTTTTTAGTAGTTTTGGCCAAGGTGGAACCATGCTCTATTTAAACATAAAATTATCCAGAGGTGAAGAAGAACACGTTAGAATGTTGTTCAGATTTATAAACGTGTATTCCGTTCACGTACTATTTTGGATGACTTTTCTGAAACCCAGGTTGATAGCTAAATTCCAATTATCATCTCCCATGATTTATTCTCTGTTTGAGGAAATACACATGGCTTTAGAAAAACGCACACAGAGAAGTTATGCACATCACATGCTCAATCTCCACGTGTGTCTTGCTTGTGTCTCTCACTCTCTCTCTGCATCTGCTCTTTTCCACATGCAGCTGTTCTCCTCCCCTTCTGCTCCCAATATATATCTTTCCAGTGTTATTTAAAGATCTTAGACGTTATTGTTAAGACCTGCAGTGGTTCGGGTACTGCGGCCTGCTTTCCATCTCCCAATCGCCGAGCATAAGGAAGTATCGCTACCCTAGATGGTAGAGGGATAGTGGAGATGAATGCAGTTCCCAAGATGATTCTTCCGAATGGTTAGAGTATTCCCCCTCCCCAAGCATGAGCCAAGACTTCGTGAAGGGTGTCCAGATATAGAATAGCTTTATTGAGAGACAGGTTACTTATATACAGCAAAATAAATACTTGATGTAATCAGATATACAATTACATCATCATACAATGGTGTTACTAACGAGCCCCCCTTCAAGAGACCTATTTTAGGAGACAGACGGCTGTCTCCGGTAGAATCCACATGAGTTAATTACTGGTCCTTTGCCCAGACAATGTGATTTAGAACTTCGCACCTGCTAAACAATAGAAATTCACACAATGAACACTTCTTGAGAGACAGACTAAAGATTATTTACATGACACATTGAGATATTGAGATCATTTTAAGGAATAAACCAATTATCTCCAGGCAGAGAGCACCCTAATTTTCCCAAACGTTAGAACACCCCTCTTCCACACAAGGTATACCTGCCAGTACATATCCCCTGATAGCCCTGATCTGGGGGACCAACATATCCAAAAATTTCACCCAGCTCGGTCCAGGGGTTCTTAAAAGACAAACCGAGTCTATGAGAAAAGCCAGAATAAAGTCTATTTTCTTCAGAGTTATTATTACGCTTTGGGACATTAAAATAACTCTTGAGTAGTTAGCATAACAATTGGATAACGAGTCAGTTGAAACCCATAACGACTATGTTGAATAACGATTATAGCTTCCGTGAATACCATGTTTGCTAGCATTAAATAAGGGGCGGTAATTTAACAACTGAAGGAAACCAATAACGTTTCTCTTCGTGAATTGACCCCATTGTGTTTTTATATATATGTTACTTTAACTTTTGCGACATTGATTTGCCATTTAATTTTTTGATATGTTCAAGATTTCAAAACGCTAAATATTTATATTTTTCAAATCTCCCACGGCACACCTGCCAACTCTACGTGGCACACAGTTTGAAAATGACTGGTCTAATAGAAAGTCTAAAAGAAAGTCCATGGATTAATGGCAAAAAAAACTGGGTATACCTGCGCTGTCGCCAAAACCAGGCCAATACAAATCAGTTACATATAGTAATGTAGAAGGCAGCAGGTCATTTTCCATGACTTTGGTTTAAATTGAGCATCTCATGTAAAACCATACTCATTTGTAGTGCAAGGATCGTTTTATTGCAAAAAGGGAAGCCAGTGTGTCAAGGCAGCCTGAAAGATAAAATGTGACAACATAGGGAAGATACAGAAGATTGCCTTGAACTCTTGTGAAGTGTTAATGGGGGATATTAGGTTATAAGATTTCAGATATGGGAATAGCTAAAGAACTGAATGCACTAGTTAGCAATGAGTGAACCACTGGCCCTACTGAATATTACCACATTACAAACTCAGAACTAGAAATTCCATTAGTTTTATTTGCACCCCACCTCCAGAAACATTGATTCTGTTCCCATAGTAACAAAGACTAGCTATGGCTGTCTACCCTCAGTGAATCTTCATACAAAATGTCTAACAACAAAAGTAATGAAAATAAGCCTGTGTGTACAAAAGCCGAAAAGTGTTAAATTTTATTAATATGGGTTATCTTTACTATATATGCAGCCCTCAATGACCCTACCATAATTAAAATAGAAAAAATAATGAATTCCTCAAATGAAAAATGTGTTTACATAGGTAAGCATAGGCTAATATGAATCAAATACGGCTTTACACTACTAAACCATATTTTATAAAAGTAAAAAAGATTCCTATACATTTTCTGTAGAAAACAAATGTAGTTTCATATTAAAAAAAGGCTATTATAGATAAATTGTGTGCACCGTGAGGATTAAGAATAAATTGGTTTCCAAAATATGGTTTATAGTTAACCAGACATGGATATCTATTTAATGGTGTTTAACCCTGTTTAGGATGCTGAAAGAAAAAAAGGGTGGCTGGCTTTCAAAATAAAAAATAGACCAGCCAGCAGGGGGATTCATCCATCTGCGCTGTTGGCATGGATGGAGGAATTTGATTTTTGGTTAGCCTGCAGGCTGAAAGAAAAGTTCTGTAAATATAATCGCCAGATTAAAGCTTAGGCTAATTTTGAAATTCACTACATGCTAGTTCTTTTTATTTAAAGGCCTAATCTAATTTGAAGTTATGAAGTAGCTAAATGGTCAGTACACAAGTGATCTTTTAGCCAGTCAGATCTTGTCTGCTTATGAATCTTGATACCCCAACAGTGATCTCTCAATGACAATTCTTGATTCCGGTTCATTTGAATGTTATGCCCCAAATGTGTGTTCTGTAGCACTCTCTCTCACATTCCAGATAAACCGAAAAACCCAACTGGTTAAAAAAAAAAAAATTCCCATCTGCTCTAAATGCAGTTTGAGCAATTTCTTGCCACACTCCTATATTTTGTAGCTGGAGATACTGTATTAAGTTGGGCACTCAAATCAACATTTACTTTCATTTATAACCATTAGCCATCATCATCAAAAAGGTGGTATTTTCAAAGTCTGAAAGAAAGATTACACTAAAGTTCCATTCATGTGTAAAAGGTCAGTAACCTTTAACCATGGTTCTTTGCAAGAACTTCTGTAAAGCTGAACGCCTCCTCTCTCTTGCAAAGTATTAAGACTGAAAAGTTAAGTTAGACTGACATCACATCCATTTCTGTACATTGCCCATTGAGGTAAAAATAACGGACAAGCAGACGTTTGGTGCTTATGCTCCTCTACCATTTGTTTTCCTGCTATCTGTTCACCTGCTAAAGTCCTAAAGAAAAACAAATAGAATTTCTATGCAAGGGTATGCCCTCTTCTCTGCCTTTTTACAATGCAGCATACAGTGCTGGTGCACACAACTATTCGCAAGCATTGAGCATTTTTACATAGTGAGAGAATATTTTGCACAGGATAGGCAAGATACAGATTCCCTTTAAAAATTAGGCACCCGTCATGGAAAAAATATATATTAAAATCTGCAATTGTTCACCACCTAGTACAGGCGATTGCCTGGCTTCAATAATTCTTAGAAACAAATCTGAAATATACATAAAAAAAAGAGTGAACTCAGATTTATTTTGTCTTTTGTGTCTGCCCAAGTATTCAACTCAAAGCATTAAAGTCAAAGTATAAGCAAGAGCAGGTCAGCAAGGAAAAAAATATGTGCAATGTATTTGTGAGTATTTTAAACCGGCACTATCTATCATAACATAAAAGTCATTTCATATATCCAGGACAAAATTCCTAAACACCTAAAAACATTGCAATCTTGGGCGGATGATTTCCTTCCATCTGGGTTTGACGAGTCCCTACTGAAGCCTTGAGCTCTTACTACTCATGTTTGAAATGCGACAAGTCCTGAGCCCACGTAGAACGGTCGACCTCCCTCTTCTCTGTTCTTCTATCCCTTCTTATTTTCCTACTCTTGCCTTTCATGACTCTATAAACTGTTGGATTTTGATTTTATGAAATGCATTCATGTATACCTCCTATCCATTTCAGATTGATTTATCTCAGCTTCAATCTTGGTTCTACTGTTAACTTCGGTATGTTTTGATGTTATTCCTCGTTATATATCCTGCTCATCTGCTATGACCTTGAACAGACAGCTTTTGAATGTTCACATTTGAATGTATTTTTTTTTTATATCCAAGTATAGTTTGTGATCAGTCTTACAATAATAATAAAAGAAGATTGAACAGAAAAGTGTTTTTTGCAGTTATGATTACCATGTAGCTTTAAATACATTTCCAAAGATCCAGAACACACTTCAGGTTCAGGACAATTCTTCATCTGCATACTTATTTTATCCAGAAGGGAGACCAGGTGAAGATAGAAGCAGTCTCAGCACAGGGCTGGATGGCTCTCTTTTTCAGGTAAGTTTCATATTATGTGCTAATATGTGATGCATACTAGTACAGCATGGCTTTACCTTGCAGGTTGCAAAGAAAAAAAAAAAAAACAAACACACACAGGTTTACTACCACTTTAAGAACAACCAGATGCGGTACCAAAAAAACTGGACAGAAATTCAATATTGAACTTGAAGCAAAAGCATGACACCGAAATGAGATGCAAGGTCTCAATACTTTTCCTACATTGCAAACATAGCCAGGACATGTCTTGGATCGCAGATTTTATCGCAGAGTGAAGGCAGCTAGATGGTGTCATTTTCATACAACATAAACTCTCCATTAACTTACAAAGTTCCTAGCCTCAAAACCTACTCAGATTCTGCTGTGCTTTTTGTAGAAAAAAAATACATACCTGTATAAAATTGACATGACTTGACAAGGAAAATGTAAAACAAGCATGAACGATTTATACAGTGTACATAAAAATACATTTGCTTTCATTTCAATTTTTCTAGTTTTCAGCATTTGTTTGGAAGCATCAGCTTAAAGTGTTACTAAACCATGTAAAGCATGCTAGTTATACTCATTGTGTAACCTAAGAGGGTTAATCGTGATTATTGTGTAAAAAGGCTATTTGATCCTGTCTTCTCTGATCATCACCTACATCCCCAATCTCTGGACAGTACAGAACCCTGGGTGTGTATTGCTAGAGTGTGTTATTTTTTATTTTGTTTTAAATTCTTGGGAGGGTGCATGTGATCAGCACATGGCCAATCAGCACTGTCCAGACAGAGGGTGAGGGGTCCTGCCTCATAGGACAGTCAGAGTAGAATGAAAACTTCTCCTACAAGCTTTAACCAGACACTGATAGAAGTCAAAAGACTGCTATATACTTTGAATGAGAAAAGGGTCTTTAGCAGTTTATGTTTACTAAAATAATTGTATTTCCATGTTCTGTGTTCTATGGGAGACCAGATATTGTCCTGGGTTTAGTAACACTTTAACAGATTAGCAACCTCCCACCGTAGATATACTGTGACAGGGCCACTGCTCTGCACCA
Source organism: Rana kukunoris (assembly GCA_029574335.1). Taxonomy (NCBI): domain Eukaryota; kingdom Metazoa; phylum Chordata; class Amphibia; order Anura; family Ranidae; genus Rana; species Rana kukunoris. The sequence goes on along the minus strand of CM056050.1, from coordinate 236,805,818 downwards.
GATCTTGTACCTGGTATGTGATCTAAAACTTCCAGGTCTGGGGAGCACACGCCACCGGCGGTCCGCAGTGATTGACTCAGCGAGTCAGGCAGACGCGATGTCCGTGGGGACTCGCCGATCATCGAGAAGGAAACAGGAACACAGGTCTTTACATTCTTCCAGTCAAAGCACCCCTCACCCACAGTTAGTAATCATTCCCAGGGAACACATTAAACCCTTTAATCGCCCCAGATGACAGTTAACCCCTGCCTTGCCAGTGTCATTAGTACAGTAACAGTGCATATTTTTTTAGCACCGATCACTGTATTAGTGTCAAAAAGTGTTAAACGTCAGTTGGGTGTCAGATTTGTCCCCCACAATATCACCACCCCACTATAAGTCGCTGATCGCCACCATTACTAGTACAAAAATAAATAAAAATATATCATAGTTTGTAGATGCTATAACTTTTGCGCAAACCAATCAATATACACATTTTTTCTTTACCAAAAATATGTAGCAGAATACATATTGTGAAAATAAGAAAATGGTAACTGCGCCAACCCTACAGTATATTAGTGCTGCTGTGCAAACTCTATTAGTATAGTGCTAATAAAACAATATTTATGGTGAACCATACTCTAGAACAAAATCTATGTGTATCGATTCACATGTTCCCTCAAAAAAAAAAAATCGCCCAAAAACAATACAAAAAAAAAATGCTGAAAATATATATATACCTACATACATACATACATGTGAAACAAATATAGAAAATGAGTGCCAACATATATAAATCATTAGAATGTGCTCGTAAAGTCCCAGTGAACCTCTTCAAAAGGTGTTGAATTGAATCCTTATGTGTACTCCTTGCTGTGAAAAAGTAGCTGCTATTCCACCAATTTGTGCTACCACCACCAACTTCTGAAGTGGGCACTCACCAGAGCTAGGATGTATAACCGCCTTTGGTTCATCTTAGGGTTAACCACTCCACACCTAGGAACCAATTTGTCGTTTGTTCAGGAAGCTTCCTGATGACACACCATAGTGCGAAACGCGTAGAGGCTTCTGGGTAAACATCACTTCCTGCCGCTGACCTGCACAGAACCAAGGCTTGGAGCGCATTCCAGCCATGGGAAAACACGCTGCAGAATGACCTTACATGGAACTGCTGGAAAGACTTGGTGCTGGTCTGGAGGCACTAGCAAATGTGAGTGGGCATTGTTATCATTGTTTATTTATACTTTAATAGCTCAATATATTGCGCAATGAACGGTTCTTTGCTTTGTATGAGAGATTGAGAAACAAAAATAAGGAAATCCATGAGATGATTATTGGCAAAATCGGTTGAACAAACGGCAGATTGGTTCCTAGGCATGGAGTGGTTAACCCCAAGATAAACCAAAGGTGGTTTTATACATTCTAGCTCTGGTGATTGCCCACTTCAGAAGTCCTGGTGGTAGCACAAATTGGTGGAATAGCAGCTACTCTTTCACAGCACAGAGTTGTACACATAAGGATTCAATTGAACACCTTTGAAGAGGTTCACTGGGACTCTATTAAGAGCACCTAATGATTTATATATGGTAGCACTCATTTTTAATATTGGTTTTCATAATATATATATATATATATATACACACACACATACAAATATACACACACTATATATATATATATATATATATATATATATATATATATATATATACACACATACACCCACACACAATATATATATATATATATTATTGTTCCATTTTTTGTATTGTTTTTGAGTGATTTGTTTTTGGGGGCACATATGAATGGGCACACAGATTGTTATTCGTTCTAGAGTTTGGTTCACCATTAATATTGTTTTAATAGCACTACTTTTCTACTAATATTAGAGTTTGCACTGCAGCACTAATAATATACTGTAGGGTTGGTGTAGTTACCATTTTCTTCTGTTCACTATTTGAATACCTCCCAGCATTGGTGGTGTACACTGTACTGCAGCAGACCCATAAACACTAATAACTAGAGGGATAAGGTTTTATTTGCGCCAGTGACATCTTTTTTCTATTCACAGAATACATATTGGTCTAAATTGATGAAGAAATTCAATTAATTTTTTCAAAATTGGGAATATTTCATAGCAGAAAGTAAATATTTGTTTCCCAAAATGGTCCGTTTTTTTTTTTTTTAATTTAGCACAAAAAAATAAAAACAACAGCAGAAAGGGGACAAATTTGGGTACATAGTCTCAGGACTGTGCTATTGTCAGTTAACCACTTAAGACCCGGACCAAAATGCAGGGAAAGGACCAGGCCCCTTTTTGCGATTCGGCACTGCGTCACTTTAACTGACAATTGCGCGTGGCTCCCAAACAAAATTTGCGTTCTTTTCTTCCCACAAATAGAGCTTTCTTTTGGTGGTATTTGATCGCCTCTGCGATTTTTATTTTTTGCGCTATATACAAAAATAGAGCGACATTTTTGAAAAAAAAACAATTTTTTTTACTTTTTGTTATAAGAAAAATCAAATAAACTAAATTTTAGTCAAACATTTAGGCCAAAATGTATTTAGCCACATGTCTTTAGTAAAAAAAAAAAAAAAAAAATCGCAATAAAAAAAAAATAGCTACCTAGCAGGAACAGCGACACTAATACAGCGATCAGAAAAATGATCGCTTAGTGATGCTGGCAATAGGGAGTGAAAGGGTTAACTAGGGCGGTGATCAAGGGGTTAAAACTTTATTGGGGGGGTACGGGGGCTACCCTGAACCTAACACTGACTGTCACACTGACACTAAATACAGTAATCATACATATATGATTACTGCATTCAGTGACACTGACAGGGGGAGGGGGGGTGATCGCAAGGGGTTAAGTGTGCCTGCGTGTACTAGTGTCAGTGTAGTGTTGTGCAGACTTACTGGGTGATGTGATCTCTCCTCAGTGGCGGTTGAAAAAAAAGGATTTTTAATAACAGCTTACCTGTAAAATCCTTTTCTTGGAGTACATCACGGGACACAGAGCGCATAGCCATTACATATGGGTTATATGGGTACCTTCAGGTGTGGACACTGGTGTAATCAACTTCACAGGAAGTTCCTCCCTATATAACCCCCTCCCACTGAGAGTGCTTTAGTTTTGTAGCAAGCAATTTCTCTGAGGTTACACAATGTTCCCCAAAAGAGGGGTGGGAGCTCTGTGTCCCGTGATGTACTCCAAGAAAAGGATTTTACAGGTAAGCTGTTATTAAAAATCCTTTTTTCTTTATCGTACATCACGGGACACAGAGCGCATAGCCATTACATATGGGATGTCCCAAAGCAATGCTCCATGAAGGGAGGGAGACCGTAAGGCCAAAAAATAGCCAAACAGAAAATATATCAGGAGGTAAAATATAGCTCCACCAACAGAAAAAAAGGGGGCGTGAACCGGGCCAGAGGATTCTATACTGCTGCCCGTAGGACCGCCTGCCCAAATGCTGCGTCCGTAGCCTTTGCGACGTCCAACTTATAAAATTTAGTAAACGTATGTACGGAAGACCAGGTTGCCGCTTTGCAAACCTGTGCCATAGAGATCTGATGGTGTGCCGCCCAGGAGGCACTCATGGCCCTCGTAGAATGGGCTTTAACTGATAAGGGAGGTGGAACGCGCTTCAGACCATAGGCCTGAAAAATCAGCTGCTTAATCCACCTAGCCAAGGAAGACTTGGCAGCCGGCTGACCCTTCTTGGGGCCATCCGGGAGAACGAAAAGCACATCTGTTTTCCGAATCTTTTCTGTAGCCTTGAGATAAACCCTCATGGCTCGAACCACGTCCAAAGTATGAAGCAGTCTTTCCTCTCTGGACTGGGGAGTAGGAAAGAAGGATGGTAGGACTAGGTCCTGATTCAAGTGAAAACTGGATATGACCTTAGGAAGGAAAGAAGGTTGAGGCCGCAGAACCACTCTGTCCTTATGCAGAATCAGGTACGGTTCCCTGCAAGACAAGGCTGCCAGCTCGGAGACCCTTCTGGCCGAAGACATAGCCACCAAGAAAACCAACTTTCGGGTTAGCAGCACAAGAGGGATTTCTGTCAGAGGTTCAAACGGCTGCTTTTGTAAAGCTGACAAGACCAGATTTAAATTCCAGGGGCAGAGGGGAGCTCTAATAGGGGGATTTACATGCAAGACCCCCTGCAAGAAGGTTTTCACAAGCGAATGCGTGGCCAAAGGCCTTTGAAACCATATCGATAAGGCAGACACCTGCCCCTTTAGAGTACTAAGAGCCAACCCCTTGTCAACGCCAACCTGGAGGAATCGCAAGATCCTGTCAATAAAAAATTTGCGAGGATGCCCTCCTTGAGACTCGCACCACTCCACATAGGTCCTCCAGACTCTGTAATAGATATTTCTAGAGACTGGCTTTCTAGCCTGAATTAACGTAGATATGACTTGGGCTGAGAAGGCCTCTGCCCTTAAGAATTAGGGATTCAGCCGCCAAGCCATCAAATTTAGCTGCTGTGAAGCAGGGTGGTAAATCGGGCCCTGAGACAGCAGATCTGGGCGCAGGGGGAGTGGCCACGGTGCCCCTACTGACATCCTCACGATGAGTGCGTACCAAGCCCTTCTGGGCCAGGCTGGGGCCACCAGGATCACTGGCCTGCGCTCCACCCTGATCCTTCGTAGAAGGCGGGGAATCATCTGTAGTGGAGGGAACGCATACAGGAGAGAAAACTGGTGCCAGGGGCAAACCAACGCATCGGTCCCGTAGGCCGAGGGGTCCCTGGCTCGGGATACGAATTTGTCCAACTTCTTGTTGAATCTTGTTGCCATGATGTCCACATCGGGAACTCCGAATCTTTGGCAAATCTCTTGGAATACCTGGGGGTGAAGAGACCACTCTCCCGGGAGTAACTGGTGACGACTCAAACAATCTGCTTGAGAATTGTCTATCCCTGGGATGAACACTGCTGAGATGCAGGGTACATGGGCTTCGGCCCATGAAAAAATCAGGTTTACTTCCCTTTGAGCCGCTAGGCTCCTTGTGCCCCCCTGGTGGTTTATGTATGCCACCGCCGTGGCATTGTCGGACTGTATCCTTACTGGCAGACCCTGCAGGGGGAGAGTCCAGGCGACCAGGGCCAACCGAGCAGCTCTGATCTCTAGGACATTGATGGGAAGCAGACTTTCTGCCTCTGACCACTGTCCCTGCTGGGTCCGTTTTCCTAAGATTGCCCCCCAACCTGTTAGGCTGGCATCTGTGGTTACTATTTTCCACGAGATGGGGCAAAAGGTTTTCCCTTTTGATAATTTTTGAGGGATCAGCCACCAGTACAGGCTGCGCCTGACTCCTGGGGAAAGAACTAATGGACGGTCTAATGCCTGTATGGACTTGTTCCAAGCAGAGAGAATAGCTGCCTGCAGAATTCTGGTATGGATCTGGGCATAGGGCGCTGCTTCGAAGGCGGCCACCATCTTTCCCAGCAGTCGCATGCATAGGCGAATAGTCGGCTTCTTTTTGCCTAAGACTATTTGAATCGTTTGAATCAACGACCTGATCTTCTCTTGAGGTAAAAAGACCCTCTGGCATTCTGTATCTAACCGAAAGCCTAGATATTCCAACTGTCTTGTGGGTTGTAACCTTGATTTTTCTTGGTTCACCATCCACCCGAACTCTTCTAGATGCCGCACTGTGCGGACTACTGCATGATTGAGGTTGGAAGCTGATCTGTCGATAACCAGGAGATCGTCCAGGTATGCCAGGACCAAGATGCTTCTGTCCTTAGGACGGCTAGCACCGGGGCTAACACCTTTGTGAATACCCGTGGAGCTGTTGCCAACCCGAAAGGGAGGGCTACGAACTGGTAATGACTTTGATTTATCGTAAAACGAAGAAACTTGTGATGTGCTGGGTAAATCGGCACATGCAGATATGCATCCTTTATGTCTATAGATGCTAGAAAGTCGCCCTGATGCAGGCTGGCTGTCACTGAACGTATGGAGTCCATACGAAAGGTCTGAATCCTTAGAAAGCGATTTAGGCGTTTGAGGTCTAATATAGGCCTGACGTCGCCATTGGGTTTTGGTATAACAAAAAGGTTGGAGTAGAATCCCAGACCCCTTTCTTGGGTTGGTACTTCTACAATTACTCCTTGGAGCAAGAGGCGATCCAACGCCTTTACGAGAGAGGCCCTCTTTAACGGGTCGCTTGGAAGACTTGACCCCTGAAAATGAGGAGGGGGGATTTCTCGAAACTCTAGTTTGTAGCCTGAGGCTACTACGGACCGAACCCAAGAGTCGGGAATTCTGGCCTTCCAGACTTCGGAGAAAAACTGAAGTCTTCCCCCCACCCAAGAGAGTGGGGGCGCCCCTTCATGAATCTGACTTGACTGGTTTAGCCGGCTTGCGAGACCAGGGTCTCTTGTTTGCCACGGCTTGTCCCTGTGGGCGGCTATTAACTGCTGAACGCCCGGGAGGCCGTCGATACTGACGGGAAGTCGAAGGGGCCGAGCCTGCAATGGCCTGTCGTTTAAACGTGGGCCCACGCGGTCTTTTTTTGACCGGTAAGGAAGTACTTTTTCCACTTGATATGGTGTGGATATATTTATCTAGGTCTTCCCCGAATAGTCTTCCCCCATGAAAGGGAAACCCTGCTAAAAGCTTTTTGCAGGGTGCCTCTGCTGACCAGTTCTTTAGCCACAAAAGGCGACGCATGTGAACCATCAGTAGAGATGAACGGGATGCCTGTTGGATGGAGTCCTTAATAGCATCTATTGCAAAGCAGAGAGCCCTAGGGAATTCTGCTAATTCATGAGTATGCTGAGCCGGCATGTCCTTTAATATATGTTTTGCCTGATCCTTCAGGGCCTGACAAACACCAATGGCCGATACTGCTGGCTGAACCATGGCACCTACTGAGGTGAAAGCTGCTTTCAGTAGGGTCTCGAATTTTTTGTCGACCGGATCCTTGAACATATGGACATTTTCAACCGGACAAGTCAGGGATTTATTCACGCAGGAAATGGCCGCGTCCACTGTAGGGAGTGCCCATTTCCTTACATATTCCTCTTCCATAGGGTAGAGAATAGAGAATCTTTTAGGAGGGACAAAGATTCTATCAGGTCGAGCCCAATCCTGGTAAATCACGTTCCGCAGAAGGGGGTGCATTGGAAAAGACGCACAAGTTAATGGAGCTTTTAAAGAACCCAATGAGGATACCTCCGGGGCTACTAGTTCTGGCACTGGAAGTTTAAAGGCAGTGCGAACCATATCTGTCAAAGACTGGATCCACAGGCTCTCCCGCTTGAGAGGCCGAAAAATATTCATCTATAGTGGAATTTTCCCTGTCTGAACCGTCGGGACTTGGGTCTGCCTGATCCCCTTGTGGGTCCCGTTCCTCTGAAGAGGAGACCTCCGCCTCTGAAAACCCCACACTGGGTGAGGGGGATCTAGCCCGCTTGCTACTTGGGCAAGGACGGGAAAACAACGCAGTTAACCTTTTCTCTAGCCCACTCATGGTGGCTGCTAGCATTTCTTCCGTCACGTAAACGGGAATGGGTGGATCGGGGGCCGCCTCTGCCCCCAGCACCCCCAATGGCTCTTGTACTATGCCACTCGGTGTCCTAACTGGCGAGGGTGGGGCCGTAGAAGCCTGGCCCAAATCCTCTGACCCCGATGGAGACCCCTTTTGCTTTTTGGCACCTTTAGCAGCCTTGGCTGGTCCAGATCCCTTTGGAGCCATTGTACAACCTTGGGTCACCCCTATAGCCAACACCTGACTGTTGCAGCTAGGAGTAACCAATATGAGGGCAGGTATGAGGAAAATGAAAAATAACTAATTTCTCTTTTTCCTTTTTTTTTTTTTTTAAAAATGTTATTTATTTTTTACCCGCCTGGGAGGTGGCAATACTGAGGAAACCTGTGAGTATTGACACACCAATGCCCGTTAGCCGGAGTCCAAGGTAGACTCAGATACTGCTGGATCTAAGGCTGAGTCCCTTTAAGCAAAAAACTTCCTTTTTTTTTTTTTTCTGGTCAATAGTGGACCTAAGTCCTAGACCTGAAGATCCACAAAACCGCCACTAGGTGTCCCTGTGTGGCCAAAAGACCCAGCTGCACGCTCTGTATCCTTTCTTCCTCTGCCTCCAGGAGGGAAAGACCAGCCAGAGAAAAAGTTTTTCCCTTTAAACAGACCCTGACGCTGCTGGCCCGCCCCCCCGACGCACGCCGATGCTATAAAAGGCGGCGTGCACGCGCACACGCGCGCACGATCGCGCGCACCACGCTGAAACCACATGGAGGAAGCAGAGCAGAGGAAACAACATGGACCAGCGTTTAGGCAGCACCAACAGACACCAGGTAAGCACTAATCTTATTGTAGTGCACACATAGCGAGGAAGCTGTCCCCATGGGCTTCCTAAGAAACAGGAGTTTTTACCAGCAATTTCCTCTTTAAAACATGTGGGGTTGCAGTATCAGTGTTAACAGGCAGACCTGGGGTGAGTAGCAAATATATAACTTACACAAGTATACATATATCTACATGTTATCTGGGTAAACATTAGTATCCCATCCTGCCTACACAGACATAGTGGAGATAGTGGCTGATGCACAAGCATACTGTTAGCCAACCCAGAACCCCCAGGGGGATACCTACTGTCGAACCAAGTCCCGCAGGTTCCCTCTTACCTGCTCCACGCCGCAGGGTATTGCAAAATGCAAGAGGCCCAATCTTCCCCCATCTCCGTGGGTATTGTCTTGGACCTTCAGGGACCGGGGTCCTGTGTTAAGGAACCCACACCCCTGGACCTATATAGCATCCTGGCATCAGTAGCGTTTAGTTCTTGGAAGAGACTAAGGCACTGGAGCCCAGAATCCAGCCCTCCAAGGAGAGGCATTATAGGCAAAACCCCACTCCAGCAGGGTCCGGGTACCGTACACCTTGGCTTTGAAGCACTTCGGACGGATCCGGCTAGCTATCCTGGGTCCCGAGACCTCCGAGGGACAGCTAGATGTGACCAACACCTAAGACACTGGCGAAAAAACTAAAGCACTCTCAGTGGGAGGGGGTTATATAGGGAGGAACTTCCTGTGAAGTTGATTACACCAGTGTCCACACCTGAAGGTACCCATATAACCCATATGTAATGGCTATGCGCTCTGTGTCCCGTGATGTACGATAAAGAAAAATGCAGAGAGCAGAGATCACATCACTTCCCTCTTCCTGTGTTTACACAGGAGGAGAAAAAGAGATTTTTTAATACAGCTTACCTGTAAAATCTTTTTCTTGGAGCACATCACGGGACACAGAGCAGCATATTCATTACTATATGGGTTATATGGAGTACCTTCAGGTGTGGACACTGGCAATCTCAAACAGGAAGTCCCCTCCCTATATAACCCCCTCCCATAGAGGAAGTACCTCAGTTTTGTAGCAAGCAGTATGCCTCCCAAAAATGTTCCCCAAAAAGAGGGGTGGGAGCTCTGTGTCCCGTGATGTACTCCAAGAAAAAGATTTTACAGGTAAGCTGTATTAAAAAAATCTTTTTCTTTCTCGTACATCACGGGACACAGAGCAGCATATTCATTACTATATGGGATGTCCGAAAGCAGTGCTTTAATGAGGGGAGGGAGACATCTTCCAAAAAAGGATTTAATTTAGAGGTATACTCAAATAATAATAAATCCAACTTAGTCAAGAATGTAAATCTGAAATCTAAATCAAGGGAGCCCCCTCAGATCCTGAGGAGCTTGAATCGCGGCCTGCAGTACTGCCTGCCCAAAGGCTGTATCCGCATTCCTTCTTACGTCCAATTGATAAAAAAAATTGTAAACGTGTGGACTGACGACCACGTTGCTGCCTTGCATATTTGAGCCATAGAGATCTTGATGATGTGCTGCCCAGGAGGTGCCCATGGACTTGGTAGAATTGGGCCTTTACCGACAAAGGAGGAGGCAACCTCTTCAAACCGCAGGCCTGAATGATTAATTGTTTAATCCATCTTGCGATGGTGGATCTAGCCGCTGCCTGACCCATCTTGGGCTCCTCCGGTAAAACGAACACCACATCTGTTTTCCGAACCTTCTCTGTAGCTTTAAGATAGGCCTTTATGGCCCTGACAATATCCAACGTATGCAGCAACCCCTCCTTTCTAGAGGTGGGTTTTGGAAAGAAGGATGGAAGTACCACATCCTGGTTCAGGTGGAACTGGATATAACCTTTGGTAGAAATGAAGGATGAGGACGGAAAACCGCCCTATAAAAATGAGATATGGTTCCTTACAAGATAAGGCTGCCAATTCCGATACTCTCCTGGCCGAAACTATGGCGATCAGAAATACCGACTTTCTAGTCAGTAAAACCAAAGGTACCTCAGCCAACGGCTCAAAGGGTTGTTTCTGTAGAGTTGACAGAACAAGATTTAAGTCCCATGGACAAAGTGGTGATTTGACTGGAGGATTAACACGTAAGACTCCCTGTATGAAGGTCTTAACCAGCGAGTGGGCGGCCAGCTGCCTCTGAAACCACACTGATAAGGCTGAAATCTGTCCCTAGATCGTGCTTAATGCCAGGCCTTTATCCACTCCTAGCTGGAGAAAATGTAATACTCTATCAATGGTATACTTGCGGGAAAACCATCTCTTAGACTCACACCAGCCTACGTAGGCCCTCCAAACCCTGTAACAAATTACCCTGGAGGCCGGCTTTCTAACCTTAATGAGGGTAGGGATTACCTGCCTAGACAGACCTCTACCCCTGAGAATCAGGGATTCAGCCGCCAGGCTGTCAAATTTAGACGCCGTAATGCAGGGTGGAGGATCGGGCCTTGTGAGAGTAGGTCTGGCCATAGAGGAAGAGTCCAAGGGCCTCCCGCTGCCAATTTCAGGACTAGTGAGTACCATGCCCTCTGGTACCAAGCTGGGGCTACCAGGATAACCGGCCTGTGCTATGATCCTGCGCAACAGGCGGGGTAGTAACTGCAGTGGGGGAAATGCATATAGAAGTTATGATTGATGCCAAGGGCAAACCAACGCATCGGTTCCGCAGGCCATAGGGTCCCTCGTTCGAGACATGAACCTGTCTAGCTTCTTGTTGAATCCTGATGCCATGACGTCCACGTCTGGCACTCCCCACTTCTGGCAGATTGTCTGAAAGACCTGTGGATGCAGAGACCACTCCCCCGGTGACAGGGTTTGGCGACTTAGGAAGTACGCCTGCAGGTTGTCCACCCCGGGAATGAATATCACCGATATGCAGGGTACATAAACCTCTGCCCACCGAAAAACCAAGCTCATCTCTCTTTGAGTGGCTTGACTCTTGGTTCCCCCTTGGTGGTTCACATATATGCCACCGCTGTGGCATTGTCTGAATGAATTCTCACCGAGGACCCCTGTAATCTGGATGTCTATGCCAGGAGGGCTAGCCGAGCCGCTCCGATCTCCCAGATATTGATGGGCAGCTGCCTCTCCGCCTCTGCCCAAGTTCCTTGGCGAGTGAACTCGTTCAAGACCGCTCTCTAGCCTTCCAGACCACTGGGCAGAAAGACTCCCCTTCAGAAGGTTCTGAGGGTTTAACCACCAGCATAGACTCTGCCGGACCTTTAATGACGGCGTCACAGGAAACTCCAAGGCCTTTGCTCCCTTGCTCCAAGCTGCTAGAATTGTTTGGAAGGACGCCATGGCAGGCACTGCTGAGATCTGAACTCAGGATCTCCAGTTTACTAGACAGGCACTTTCACCAACTAAGCCACAGCGCCTCGCCTGTAGGACGCGAGTGTGGAAGCGTGCGGTATCGCCTCGAACATGGCCATTAGTTTGCCTAGTAATCGCATACATAGGCGAATAGTTGATTCTCTTTTGCTTAGAACCAACTGAATCAATTTTTTTTTTTTTGATCGCCTCGACCTTTACCAGGGGCAGGAACACCCCTTTTGCTGTTCTGTGTCTAATCTAATGCCGAGATATTCCAACTGCTTTGTAGGTTAAAATGCTGATTTTTCCCCGGTTTAGGACCCAGCCAAACCTCTCGAGGTACTGAACCATGAGGGCTACTGCGCATTCCAGCCAAGGAAGCGAGTGATCTATGATTAAGAGGTCGTCCAGGTATGCTAGGACCAAGACCCCTTGGATCCTTAGATTGACTAGAATTGGAGCTAGGACCTTCGTGAATACCCGGGGGCCGTAGCCAGCCCGAAGGGGAGCGCCACGAATTGGAAGTAACGCTGTATCACTGCGAAGCGCAAAAAAATCTTTGATGTGGCTGAAAGATTGGTACATGAAGGTAACCATCCTTTATGTCTATAGAAGCCAGAAAGTCGTCCTTCTGGAGTGTGGCGGCTGCTGACCGAACGGATTCCATCCGGAAAGAGCGAACCCTTAGGTAAGCATTTAAACCTTTTAGGTCCAAAATTGGTCTGACATCGCCGATGGGCTTTGGTATGACAAACAGATTGGAATAGAAACCTAGCCCCTGTTCTTGGGCTGGTACCTCTACCATTATGCCCTGGTACAGCAGATGATCCAATGCCGCCCGCATTGAGGCCTTCCTTGTGGAGGAAACTTTAGAAATTCTAATCTGTAGCCTGTGGCCACAGATGATCGGACCCCCTCTGTCGGGGATCGATACCATGGCCTCTTGCCCCCAGAGGCATGTCCTTGCGATCCATTGTTAAAAGTGTGATCGCGCAGGAGGCCCGATACTGCTTGGAATTTGAGGGCCCCGGAACAGGGGGGAGCTGCCCTTTTAAAACGCAGGACCCCAGAACTTCTTTTGACTGGTAAAAGGGTACTTTTGCCACTTAACAGTCTGAATGTATTTATCCAGATCTTTCCATGGAAGGGAAAAACCTGCCAGTAGTCTTTTGTATGGGGCTCGGCCGCCCAGTTCTTCACCATAAGAGCCTTCTCATATGCACTAAAAATAGTGACAAACGAGACGCCTGCTGGATGGAGTCTTTTATAGCCTCTACCGCAAAGCACAGAGCTCTGGGAATATCCAATAACTCCTCTGCCTATCGGGCAGGGATGTCTTTAAGCATCTGTTTTGTCTGGTCCTTTAACGCCTGACAAACTCCAATTGCAGCCACTGCTGGCTGTACCACTGCTCCTGCCGTAGCAAAGGATGCTTGAAAACGTGTCTCTAAACGTTTATCGAACGGGACCTTAAACATTTGTATGTTTTCCCCCCGGGCCAGTTAATGATTTATTCCCACATGAGATGGCTGCGTCCACAGTTGGGAGCGCCCATTTCTTAGAAAAATTTCTCTTCCATAGGGTAAATAACAGAAAACCTTCCAGGCGGTCTCCCATCCAGGCACTAACCAGGCCCGACCCTGCTTAGCCTCCGAGATCAGACGAGATCGGGCGCTTTCAGGGTGATGTGGCCGTAGGCTTTAGGCGGCAGAAAAAGTTCTGGCCGGTCGTCCCAATCCTGGAAAAACCAATTCCTCTAACAGAGGATGGACCGGAAAAGCTGCGTTGCTTAAAGGCGCTTTAAAAGAACCCAAAGAGGATACCGCAGGAACCTGAGGCTCTGGAAATGGCAAATTAAATGCTGAGCGGACCATGTCTGTCAAAGACTGGACCCACAGACTCTCCGTCTGGGAGGCTGAAAACGATTCCTCAGTGGTAGATCCTTCCTCTAGGTTCTGGTCCAACCGATCCTCCTGAAATTCTAATTCCTCCGGAGAGAGAATCTCAGCATCCGAGGATACACCTTTTGGCGATGGGGATCTAGTCCGCTTCTTGCCAGAAATAGAGCCAGCGATCATAGCTGTTAACTTTTTTCTCTAGCCCCCCTAGGGTGACGGCTAGCATCTCCTCTGTGATAACACAGGGTTGGGCCGATCTGGGCCAGCCTCAGCACCAGACCCCCTTAATGGCTTATCCAAGGTGACCCCTATAGGAATAACCTGTGGGGAAAGTATTGGCATATCATCAGAACCAGAGGAGGAACCCCTTTGTCTTTGCCTTTTTTTTTTTTTTTGTGTTTTGATCCTGAACCTTTGGAAGCCATACTACAAAACCGAGGGACTCCGCTTACAACAACAGACCGTTATAGCCAGGAGTACAAAAAATAAGGTTTAGGGGACAATAGGATCACTAATGCCCAAAAACGGTGGGGCTCAGTATGTTTTCCTTTATAATATTATTGTTTTTCACAACATACAGCCCCACCCCCAACATGTTTGCCAGCATTCAACCTGTTGCCAAGGGGATTTTTGGCTTAACAAAAAGCATTGGAGCTGACTCCAGCATGTACTACCCCTTTCTCGCCACCGGGAGTCACTGTGCTGCCAGCTCTGCGTCCTCTCTCTTCCAGCTCAGCTTTGATCTGAGCTAAGATCGCGCCTGCTGTGTATAACAGCAATTGAAGGCACGCCCACTCTCCACTGCATTCACGCTCCCCGCCCCCCCCCCCCCTTCCCGAAACGGCGCGAAAATTTTTCTATATGCATGCGCACGTGCGACTGTCGGGGGAGGAGAGCCCAGGAGGAGACGCACTCTGGAGGCCAGGAAATGCAGGCTGGAGGACGCATCAGGCGGCAGATTTGAATCCCGGCTAGGTAAGGCTTAAAACAGGCCCCTAAGGAGTCCCTTTAGCCTAGAGACAGATCTTTTTTTTTTTTTTTTTAAAAAGACCTTCAACCAGCGAGCAGCAGGTAGCTAGCAAACATACATAGATAGGTAGGGGGATCAAGTGATGGGGGGGGGGGGGGGGAACATTTCAGGCCATCCTGTCCATCAGACATAGTGACCATGGTGCCAATGCAGAGCATACTCAGGCTACCCCCCTTAAGATCTCCCCTGGAGAGCCTGCTGTCGAACCAAGTCCCGCAGGCTCCCCTCTTACCTGCTCCATGCCGCAGGACGTTTGCATAGCAAAAACGGTCCAATCTTCTCCCATCTCCGTGGGTAGCGTAGTAGACCTTCAGGCACTGGGGTCCTGGAAGGAACCGACTGTCCTGGACCTATACAGCACCCTGGCAAACAGGATCTTTTGGTTTAGAAAAAACTCCAAGTCCTGGGCCCAGGGTCCAGCCCTCTAGAGAGGAGCATTATAGGCAAAACCCCACGGTTTGGGGCCCGGGTACTGTCCACTTTGGCACTGAGGCTCCTTGGACAGATCCGGTTAGCCCGCCTTAATCCCAAGGATGTGGAGGCAAAGCTATTCCGTGACCAACACCTAAGACACTGGCGAAAAAACTGAGGTACTTCCTCTATGGGAGGGGGTTATATAGGGAGGGGACTTCCTGTTTGAGATTGCCAGTGTCCACACCTGAAGGTACTCCATATAACCCATATAGTAATGAATATGCTGCTCTGTGTCCCGTGATGTACGAGAAAGAAAGTGACACGGCGGGGAGCGTGCGCATTGGCTGGGAGCGATCCGGAGGGGGCGGACAAAAACGAACCGCCGCCCCCTTGTCCCGGATCGCTCACACAGCAAACCGGACCGCCGCATGTACCGGGGGGGTCCCGATCGGACCCACATCAAGGCAGCAACGCGTATATACGTTGATGTGCCTGTCTGTACCATTCTGCTGACGTAAATGTACATGCGGCAGTCCTTAAGGGGTTAAAGTAAAGCAGTGCCATATCACGGCCTGGTCATAGAAAGTTGAAGTGGTTAAGCAAAAGGTAATCTATTCAGTCAGTAAATAGTACAGCAGATTAGGTTCAAAGTTTTGCATCTAACTTTGCCAATCGTCCCACATTTTCTAATGTAGCATTTCAGTAGTGAGATAATACAAAAAAATAATTAATAGTATTTGACTTTTAAATAACATCTGAAGTAGTTCTACATCCACCATTCCCTTCAAAAGCGTGCAATAAAAATTTATATTTACACAACACTTTTAAAATAAGAGATTGTCAGCTTTCATTATCTATATACATCAGTACAAGAATGTGACAAACTCTGTTTGACATCTGTTTTTTAGAGTGTATCACAAAGCAAAGTAAAAACCATGAATATGTGCCCCACAGCATTTGTTCTCAGACAGCGCTGTTAACTAGTCCAAGTTTCTGTCCTGATAACAAATGATTACGATGTTAAGGCCAAGTGATTTTAAACTGCAGTCTTTTTCTACATGAAAGCCTATAAAACACAAATTTGGTAAAGAACATAAGCATTTGCTTGATGAACTTCCTAAAAAAAAACCTACCTAGAATATAAAAAAGCAACCATGTCATATTACAGCCTGGCTTTTGATGAAACAGTCTCTGAAATGAAAGGTTTTAGCCACTGGATATGATGAGGCGTTTACATCACTGGTGGCAAGTGTTAAAGCAATGAATGGAAGGTCACCAATGTTGAAGAGCTTTGTCCTGAAGCATGTAACAGAACACAAAGCCTGCATTATATTCTAATTAAACAAGGTTTTTATTTGAAGTTTAAAAGGGGTACAGTGCAAGCATATGTGGTGGCTTTGAGGGAATTTACATTTGATTAAGCAATATGCTGAAAATGTCAGATCTTTTGAGGTTAACATAACACACCGTTCTGAAATGCTGACTGTTCTGAATAATGTCTCTAATGGAGTAATTGCAAGTAGGTCATAAAATAAGTCATTCTAGTGTTTTAGTGGCTATTATAGTTTTTATTTTGAAATTTCAATAAAAAGACCAAATCCAGTATCTTTAATTCGGAAAATCTAAAAACCAGCAATAAAAATTTAAATTTCTATTCTTTGCATTCTCCAACAACATTATAAGCACACACAAGAAACACCACACCACACCTTAGGGCAGTAATTTGTTAAAATGGACCTGAACTCATTAAAATAAGCGACATTTCGAAATACACACTATATTACCAAAAGTATTGGGATACGGCCTTTACACGCACATGAACTTTAATGACATTCAATTTTTAGGCCTCATGTACTGTACACTGCTGCTGGTAAATGGACGTTTAGGAGCAGTTGCCCCTGAACTATCCTCAATAGACATGCATGAGAAAACAACATTTTTGTTATCTAGTTATTTTGTTTTGTTAAATTCGGTTGATATGTTCAATTCGTAATTTTTTTGAATTTACATTTTTTTATTCAAAAAGTTTGACTCAAATTCTGATTAGGTCGAATCTAAAAATGTTAGTTTTTTTTACTCCAATGTGGCAAAGTGAACAAAAGAAAAATCTTCATCAAATGAATACGAATCTTTAAATGACCTTTGGCTTAACTAAAACAGCATTATTTCAAAATGGTACTCCAATAACACACACAGTCTTTGATTTCAGCAATATGTGTACAGTTAGAATTTGACTGAAGTTCACTGTAAGATTAGATTCTAATTTCAGTCCAAATTTCCAAAATTCAGACAAATTGTTTCGTTATTCGCATTTGGTAAAATTTGTTTATATTGTAATTTGGGTATTCGGAGATTACCGAATGTCCGAATAATGAAAATGTGTCTGAATATCAATTCAGAAGGACACAAAATGCACATGTCTACTCCTCGATATTATCTTCTCAGTACATGTACACAGGGTCGTTTATAGTCATTTATAGGCAGTCAAGTTTAGAAGCATTTTTTGGAAAGCACGGACGGATGTTTGAAACGCCAAATTCCTGTAACAGCTTGTAAACATGGTAACTCGCATTTAGCCACATTTCGTTTACTAGTGTTTTAATGGAGAAACATTTTTGACTATTTTCAATGTAAAAAAGGACTACGCCCTAATTTAAATGTTTTTGTGATCACCATTGACCAGCATTTTTACAACGCCTGTACCCTTTTATATTTTGTATTAGCATAATCAAGTCCTTTTTTTTACATCAAACTATTTGATTTGATTTATGTGCACTATGTGGAGGCCTTTTTTTGTTTTCTTCTATGATCTGTATCAGTGTCTGGACTTCCGGAGCTTCGGGATATTAAAATTGGCGAAGCCATAGCCTTCAACATCTATCTGATCTGGCGCGGACACAGGAAGTTTTCCTTCACAGGAGTCCTGACATGTACGTGTGCCTAAGAGGATCTTTCACTGCCTTTTTGACCCACAGCCGCTGGAGTGTATGTCCATTATATGGGGTAAGCGTATTCGTTTCTACCCCTCCCTGGTGTTGGAGTCACTTCTCCCAGGTGTCATGTTTGCTGAACAACTCCAACATCGACAAGAATGTTAACATCTTACTGTCTTATATTGGATAACTGAGACACTGAATATCTATGTGAAATTAAGTAAAGTGTTTATTTTCTCTGTCCAAGGATCCTTAATATACAGCACTGTCCTATGGACTATACACACTCACTTTTTTCAAATGTTTGCACTATTCTTTTGTATTTCATATATGTATGCTTTTCATTTGCACACTAGATTACATACATCAGCATTGTATGTATTGGTAAACAGGATTTGTGGTCGAGTTTAGATACACACACCTTATATGCTTTTCTCCTATTATCACGTTTTTAGGTTTGGCGTCAATTCACAGCACTACATCTGTTTGTTTTTTGTTTACAATATGTCTTATTGTTGATGCTGGCTGCTATCATCTCCACATCAGTAGCACAACATTTTTTCACATACACTGATGTGGACAAGAAGGTGTGGCTCACCGTCTCCAGTCTAATTCATCCCAAAGGTGTTCTATTGTTTTGAGGTCAGAACTCCATGCAGACCAGTCAAGTTCCTTTAACCCAAACTTGCTCATCCATGTCTTTATTTACCTTGTTTGTGACCTGGTGCACTGTCATGTTTGAACAGGAAGGGGCCATCCCCAAACTGTTTCTACAAAGTTGGGAGCATGAAATGGTCCAAAATATCTTGGTATGATGATGCCTCAAGAGTTCCCTTCACTGGAACAGTGAATATTGTGTATATTGTGGCCAAGAAAAAAAGAAACGAAAAAATGTATTTTTTGTCTGGAATTCCTCTTAAAAAAATACCAGTGCACTTCATGGCATGCACTCCTTTGCCTACATTACTACAGATTCACACTAGTCAAAGCTCTTAAAAAGTGATTCCTGGTGGGTAGCTTTTCAGAGCCCATCTAAGCAGCTGTTATTCGATGTACAGGTGGCGATTCCTAAATTATTCTTTTTTTTCCTGATAAACTGCAGTTCATAAAGTGGCTAATTGGACACAACCGTGAGCCAAACACTCACCCAGTTACCATTAATGGCTGAGGTTGATAGGTGCCACTGCCTGTCAATACAGCATGTTGCGTTAAATTGGGGTTAACATCAATTGATCTTTTGTTCATGAGCAGCTGAACTGGTCACCCTGTTATAAGAGATTGTATGCCTGTTTTTCAGCATAGTGCTGTATCAATCTCCTCCAGTTTGTCCCTTTGACTGCAGGTAGTTAGAACATGCTCTACTGAGGACCATTGTTAGATTAAAACTCTTTAGGAATGCCATATTTCTTGCGCTAATGGTTCACAGTGCGAATAGGTTTTATATTGTCTAGCAGATAAAACCTGATGCAACTTTTTTTTTTGCCACCGTTGCATTGGTATTACATGTGGCATAATGCATTCCTTAGCGTCAGGCATGAATTTAATAAGAATTTAAACATTTAAACACAATTTCCTTAATTTGATCACGTTGATAGTTTTGGTCGACAGCAAACTGCGTTTACAGGAGAAAAAAAGCTTTGGTCATACTTCTCTTTTTATTGCATAAAAGCAAATACATTTAAAACACACAAGAGCGTGATCTGGGAAGCATAAAGCTGGTTTATATTTTCCAGACACTTTCTCCTGCCTTTAAATAGCCTAAATGCAGGAGGCTTGTGTGAATTTAGTCCGACAGTCATTTCCCTTTCCATCTTCTAGGTGGATCTGATCAGAAACTCAGGCAGATGTAAACAGATGTGCAACATTTACATCCACTTACTTATAAGTCCATCCAGGTCCAGAAGGAAAGAAAAAAATAAAGAAAAAACGACTGTCCTTTTCCATTCTTCCAGACCTTAAAATGACAGATCGGAGATAGCCTGAAGTAATGCAGATGCATGTCCTTTTTCATCTGGCTGTCCATGGACCAAACATGAGTCTAGAGGGCCTGCTATCAAAATGAAGAAGGAAACTTCAGTTCAGCAGCAGATGAGTTCATGGAAATCACGCGGCCAGACACAATCACTGCAATTTGTATTTTTTTCTATTTTTTTTTGGGGGGGGGGGGGGGCAAATTGTGTTATTTTATGGGACTGTCACAAAAATGTAAAAAAAAAAAATTAAAACATTTTCATGAAGATAATAAAACATTAGCAAGTTGAGGAATATTTTTTTTATTGTCAGTTAAAGCGATGCAGTGACGAAACGCAAAAAGTGGCCCGGTCATTTGGCAGCCAAATCCTCCGGGGCTGAAGTGGTTAACCATCTCCCACCCAGTCACTGCACATGCCGGGTGGGAGCTTTCTCCTAAGTGGACATTCAGGAACTTCCCCCAGAAAGAGTGGGATCACACGCGTTCCCGCACAGCGCTGTGATCCCGATGTGCTTGTGTCACTCGGACACTGCACGATCGGCAGGAAGGCTTTGTGATTGGCCCTTCTGATCACATGTTGGCCGTGTCCAATCACAGCCATCATGTGATGTATATAGAGAGCGAGTTGCTAGGCAATAAGCTCTCCTCTCCTCGCTGGCCAGTGATCAGTGTGTATGAGCCGTTTTTTACAGCTTTTTACACACCGATCACTGGCCCAGTGTCCCCACATAGTGTAAACACATACATGATGTCACCACAATAATGTCCCCACACAAAAAAAAAAAAACTTGTCCCCTACATATGCAACAGTAAAATCATATGTACCAATTAGTATATACTTAACAGGATTTTTTTTACCAAAAGACATGTAGCAGAATACGTTTTGGCTTAAATTTATGTCAAAATTTGATTTTATTGGATTGCTTTTAAGATAGAAAATAGTTTTTTTTCAAAAATGTATGTTTTTTTCGCTTATATCGCAAAAGGTAAAAACGGAGTCATGAATAAATGCCACCAAAAGAAAGCTCTATTAGTGTGAACAAAATGATAAAAAAAAGTTGGGGGACTGAGATGCATGACTGCGCAATTGTCATTAAAATTACGAGAGTGCTGAAAGCTGAAAATTGGCATGGGAAGGAAGGGGGCGAAAGTGCCCTGTATTGAAGTGGTTAAGTAAGTGCATCTGCAGAGGGACAGAAAATGAAGTTGTTTTGCCCTTCGTAGGCAAAGCTCTGGAAAAAGTATATTGTCTAGTACATGTTTTTGTTTTAATTATCATCCAAATTGATTTTTAAATAATGTTCTTTCAAGTCGGATAAATATGAAATATTACATATTATGAAATTAACTAGCAAGCATGTGTAAACCCGAGTCTTTTTTTTGACTGTATGCTTTTCAGCTTTGCAGAAAGAAGCTTGCAAAAAGACCTCATCAGAGCAGTGGCTCATTCTTTATTAGACAGCTGTGCTGAAGATTTCAGTCAGCTCTTTACCGCAATCGATGATCCCTCTAAAGTTTACACATAGCACTCTGAGAACCCTTGTTCATGTCTTTTTTTTTTTTTTTTTGTTACAAATATTAAAAATGAAAACAATACAGTATATCATATAAAAGAGCAGTTGAAATTTAAAATTCTTACAAGCTTCACATTAAATCACAACTCCAGCTAAAAATAAGATGAAAACAAGGAGCCCATTAAACGATAGATCAAACAAAACCAGCTTTCGCCAATATACAGTATATATATATTCTCAATCCAGAAGTTTTGCCTTCAGTACTTATTTTCTTGCTGGATGTCCTCAGTCTGATGGCCAGCATCTTTCAACCCACTTCCTGAGCCCAAGTAACCCCGGACATGCCCCAACTGTTTACTGGACAGTGACACATAAAACAGCACAGTGATCAGCTCATCTCTCTGCCGTGTGACACTGATTTTCCCATCACCACATGAACCGATTGGCTCTTTGTATGGAGTTCTCTCCCACACTCCAGCCCTGCTATGCAAGGACTGCAAAAGCCTGACATCAGGACAAATTCAGAAATCTACACTACTTGCATTTAAAAACACATTTAATTTAATATTTAAGACAGCAGAGCTGCATTGAGTTATGTTTTAATATTTAGAATTCACATTTTAAGCATGTTGCCTTTATATTTTTAGCAAGTAGCTGAGTCTTACTTTAAAAAAAAGCTTTTTTTTCTTTTTTTTTCTTTATTTGTTGTATGCAAAGCTTAGTCTCTTCATTAAAATTGTGCCCGTTAGTGTGCCTTTAGGAAAAGTATGAAGGACACTGCTTGAGAAAAAAAAAGAAAAAAGTGGCTTTGGGCAAATGTCAGAAATCAGACTACCAGGAGTGTTTTAGTAAAACTTAACCGAGTAGATAATTCAACCCTTAGGTGCCCTGCTGATCTGTATCACGCAAGCACTTTTAGCCTACTTCCAAAAGACTGATATATTTAAAACCATATTAGAGCTTTGAAAGACATGTTAGGTTTGTTCTGGTCAATATGCTAATAAAAAAAAAACAAAAAAAAACAACAGGCATTTAAACATACATTTAGCAAATTACACTCATTACAGCCTGTATGTTATTTTTTTATATCCAGTGTCTATCCATTATATACAGGTTCTGAGATGAGGCATATGTTCAGTATAAAAAAAAAAGAGGATTATACAACATTAAAGTCATATTTTGACAAATTTAAGTCTCATAGTTAACATTACTAGCCAGGGGTGTAACTAGAAATAAGGCACCATAGAATTGTTTTTAACCCCCCCCCCCCCCCCAACAGGAAAAAATGAAAAGCACCACTGTACAAACACCCCAAGTACCATGGCAGGTTAAAAATAACTGAAGTGGTTGCTGTGGGGATAATGAGGTAAGTGCATAGTGTTTAGAATGAAGTGGTGTGGAGTAGAAAATGTACAGCACAACAACACACAGAATTAGGTCATGGGAAATATAAAATGCACAGACTGGGACACCATAGGATATACAAATGTATAAAAAAAAACTGCATTAAACAAATGGGTCAGCATGGAATAGAACATGAATAACTCACCATACAGAAAAACTGACTGAAATATAAAATGCCCAACAGGATTCAAAGAAAAGGTTAGTGCAGGATAAGGAAAATACACCATGGCATTTAAACTAAAGTTGATGTGGAATAGGGAATGCACACCATGGCATATGGAATGAGATGGTGTGGAATAGGCAACATAAAACATGGAAAATAGAACAAATTGGTGCAGTTGGACAGAATAAGAAATGTACAGTATGTCAAATGAAATGAGGCAGTACATAATAGGGAATGCAAAGCAAGGCATTCATAAGGAGGCACGCCTGCCAATGACATCACAGCGCTAGCTGGGTGAGTATCAGATATATTGAACGAGCTGTAAGCTCTTCCATTGTCCTTCTGTGGCTGGATTTGTAGATCATCTATGCACCGAATTCTTGCTTGCCACGTTCTGCAGTTGGATGGGATGAAATTTCATCTGGCTGTTGGAGTACACATCATATGGTTGTGCACTTTATAATTTTCGTACTCATCACAAGATGCATTCAATTCAGTTATATGTATTTTGTTTGTAAACTTTTGGTGATCTAATTATCAGGGGGGCAGCACTGCACTTTAGCCATTGCATTTTGTGTAGGGTGAAGCGACATAACTTAGCGCTAGCTTGCAGCTGTTTGTACCTAATATTTATCACTTGGATTACTTTTTGTGTGATTTTTAGTTGATAATGTCTGAGGTTACCCAGGTTATTTTATTAGTAACTAACTTGAGATGGACTATAGGATTTTCAGGATTAGTATTGTTTGTCATGAATGTATTCAGTTTTTTGTCATTTTATATTTTTGTTGCACAATATTTTGTTACTGATGCAATATGTTTTATAGTAACAGTGGGTTTAAATGTTTTCCTATTGAAGCAGCGCGAGACCAGTATTTATTTTTATCAAATCTGAGCAGTTACAGTGGGTTCCAGTGGACCCACTAACAGCTGATGTAGGACTGCATGGGGCCACGCTGCTCAATTTAACTGCTTATAGGTGGAATGGGCTGGCTAAGATGGATGATCTTCCTTCACCCCGCCTCTCATCCCTGAAGCGCTAACCAGGCTCCCCCCCCTCCCCCACCTTGTGCCCCATAGCAGTCAGATGGCTTGCTTTGGTAGTTAGTTCTGCCAGTGTTACCAAAAGCATGTGGTCAATCCTAACGCAACACCCTTAAGGTTTGTATATATTCAAGAGCATACAGTAACTCATGGAATAAAATTGCAGTTCACATAAATTAGCACTCAACTGCAATAACTAAAATAAAAAAGAAAGCAATATTGTAGTGCATAATGTCATATCAAGACAAATTATAAAGCTGCCTTAAACAATTACCATTGACATATGTGTATTTAACTATTGAATGATAAAAGTATATATAGAGTACCTTATTGTTACTGGAGTAAAAAGCAACATGGTGGTGACATTGTCCAGGAATGCAGAGAGAATAGCAGCAATAAGACAAAGAATTATTATCATGGGCCACACTCTTCCCTTAGAGAGCCGGTAAGCCTACAAAAAGGAATAAATATGCATACATATTAAGAGACATCTTGTGGTAAACAAAAGGTTTTTAAAAGTATTGTATAAGTGAATTTGAAAGCTAAAAAATAGTTTGCCTTTCTCCCTTTTCAGTGTTATAACCCCAATATATTACCACAGTCCAAACATATTTAAAAAAATCTATATGTTGTTTCACATCGTGCAAGCAACAGGTTCTGTTCAGCATCTCAAACTAATAATGTGCATAAAGCTGCAACAATAAAATTGGTTTCTTAAAACCAATCATGCCATGCTGGGAACAAATAATTGTCAATTTAAAAGCCACAGAAAAAACATCTCAAAATCTGAACCATTTTCTCACTGTATTCTAGTTAATTGTCTCACCTTAGAAAGTGTGCAATGTAAAGATCAATCTCATAAATTAACTTATTGTCAAAGGAGTTTTTTTTTTTTTTTTACCTACAGACGTATCCAGTTCCATTTTGAACATGTGGCAGCACTTTGGGACTTTAATCATTAGAAGCCCAGGGTTCTGGATTTGTGATAGCATTTCACTTCCTGGCTCCTTCACCGAGAGCTTTGCAGAGCCTCCGATTTGTCCTATCTGTCCTATCTGCCCTGACCTAAGCCTTACCTCTGTTTCAGTTTCTCCCGAGCTTAGTCTGAGTAACTGATACATTATTGGTTGCCTCCTGCTCTGACCTTTGCCTGGCAAATAGATGTGTTCCTGATTGCCACCTTCCCTGACCTTTGCTTAGATACACTACTGATTGCCCCCTGCCCTTTTCCTGGATAATGGATATGGTACAGATTGCAACCTGCCCTGAACTTTACCTGGAGAACAGATACACTATTTATTGCTACTTGTCCTAACCTTTTTTCCTAGATAAGTGTACCGATTGTACCTTTGCTGCAAGCCAGCCCAGACTACTGCAAGCCTGGCATTCAGCTAGTCACTAGTCCTGATTAGTTTCTGCAAACTGCCCTACCTTAAACCATTATGCATCCTTAAACCATGTGACACTGTACATGAATGCTCTATCTGGTTTGTTGGGAAGCATCATTGTCCCGATTGTGACGTCGGACTTTGTCCAGTTCCATGCTTCAAAATTTATCACACTCAGGATGTTAGAAGCCATTTGAGTTCTGCAAATATAGCAACACACCTCAAGTCATCCAAATACCTGTAAACATACTATCCTTCATGGAAAGGCAGCTGCTAAAGAAATGAATCAAAGCTTCACTATTTTTGCAAAACAGGAATGCGAACGGGTAAACCTTAAAACTTGTTGCTTTTTGTTTTAATTGTATTTCATATCAAACTTTGCCAATGCTCTATAGTGGAAACAAGGACTAGTTCTTTAGCCTAACGTGGACCTGAACTCAAATATTTCAGATCTGCTGTCTTATATGCAACATTTAGAAATGTTTATAGTGCCTAAGCAGTACCCATGAAAATGTATTTTCTTAAGATCATGCGGGAAAAAAAAAAACCCTGCTATACTCTTCATGGCTATCAAACCATGCAACATTTGGTTTACTGAATAATTGCCAAAGGAAAAAACCGCAAATCAAGAACACAGTGCTCAAACCCATATGGAAGCGGAATCTTTCCTATTTGGCCTTTTTCTAGTTCAATTTTTAAGCTTTTTTTTTTTTTTTAACCAAATGGCATGGGTAACTGAGCACTGCCATGCAAGACATGTGCCAATGCAGAAAAAAAAAAGAAAAAGAAAAACATGGTAGTGAGTGGACCTTTTTAAAAGGTTTTAAGGGGTTGTAAAGGTTTTTTTTTTAAATTGGTCCCTTTAAGCTAGTGCATTGTTGGTTCACTTACCTTTTCCTTAGATTTCCCTTCTAAGGGCCAGATTCATAAAGCCGCGCGCAAAGTTGCGGCAACGTAACTTTTCTCATTTACGTTAAGCCGCCGCAACTCAACACGCAAGTGCTGTATTCACAAAAATTAGGCGCATCCATGCGCCGAACGTACTGCGCATGCGCCGGCCTTAGTAAAATCCCAGTGCGCATGCTCCGAATTATGACGGTGTTTTTGACGTGAACGTGTCCGACGTAAATCCCCATTCACGGACGAGTAATGCAAACGAGGTAAACATTTTCACATTTCCCACGGTCACGACGTCCATACTTAACATAGGATGTGCCTGCTTTGGGCAGCTTTATCTTTACGCCGGGAAAACACTTACGGGAACATAGTAAAGTGACTGCGTCGGGCAGCGTACGTTCGTGAATTGGCGTATCTCGACGATTTACATATTCAACGTAAATCAGCGAAAACGCCCCCAGCGGCCACTTTAAAATTGCAGTTAAGATCCGACGGTGTAATCCATCTATGCCTGTCGGATCTTTGCTGCAAACCGGCGTATCTTGTTTTCTGCATACAGAAAACAGATAAGCCGGCGCAAAATGTGAGTTATGCCGGCGTATCACTGATACGCCAGCATAACTCTTTCTGAATCTGGCCCTAAGTATTTTTTTTCCCTTTGTCTTAATTTCTCACTTCCTGTTCCTCCTCAGCAAGCTTGCCCCCATCATCCAAGCTGTTCTGGCTGGGGGTTAGTCAGCCAGAACAGCTTATCGAGGAGGAACAGGAAGTGAGAAATTTAGACAAAGAAAAAAAAAACATTTAGATGGGAAATCGAAGGAAAAGGTAAGTGAACCAACAATGCACTAGCTTAAAGAAACCTATTTAGAAAAAAAACAAAAAAACCTTTACAACCCCTTTAAAGTTTGAGAAAGGAATGTCTGAGTCGCTGACAATCATGGCCGCCTTTCATAAATTAAACCGTTGCAATGACAGGCAATCACACACCCACCTCTGCCGTTGAAACAGCCTGTTTATCAGGAGAATAACTTAGGGGAAAAAAGAAAAAGCCACCATGCCAGTTGACCGATTTCTTCCCCAAACCTGATGCAGAAAACAGCCAAAACACAGATACGAGAAGCACTGCATGTCTGCAAACACGGTGAACTCAATGGTGGCTGATAGCTCAGATTCTGCTTCTCCCCATGAAAGATTTGGCTAAAAGGCCTGCCACATCACCATTACAATAACCTCATACAAAGGCTCCTGATACAAGTAAAAGACAAGCTTTGTTATCTTGCACCATTTTGCCTAAGATTCATGAATCCTGCAATTTATTAACATAAATTCCAGCCCCAGACACACCAGCCTCAGCATCTTGGCTTAAATAAATGCTATTGTAACGCCATAAAAGATATTCAGTTTAATTTACAAAAAAGTCAGTTACTCATATCCAGATTCAAACTTTGCATATGGCAGAACATACTACCTGGTATTTTACTTTGTTAATTGGTTTATTTACTATTGTTGTTTATATTTATTCTTGATAGGTTAAACTCGCCACTAGATTTTTGACAGCTTACAATCTTTGCATAACTGTTTTAGGGCTCAGATCAAAACTAAACTTTACCTATAACAAATTGTCTTTCAGTGACTCTGATCTTAGGCACAGTGCCAAAAAAGAGCCACTGAGCATTTGTAGAACAGAATGAGACAGTATTACTGGTTTTGAAAAAATATAGGAACTTATTTTTCATGTTTTACATAGATGTATCTGAAAAATGGGCCAGAATTAGGTGAACTACCAGGACTTCATTTTCTGACTAAAGTTCCTCTTTAAAAGCACTGTACTTTAATGCGTTCTCTAACTTTCCAACTCCAAGCATTACTTTGAGGTAAAAAAAAATATTTGCAGACAGACAAGCATTGCTTCTCGGGTCTTTTTTTTAAATCCCAAAGTCCCTAATAGCTCCTATATAGGCTCTGCCTTATTGGGGGAGGCATTAATACTACATACTGATATACTGTATGTCCAAGAGACACACACTTCAAGCACTCTCAACCATCCACATGGTAACATAAGGGTTTTACTACTTTGAGTAAAAAATCCAAAAAGTGTTATTGATTACAAACACGTTAGGCTGTCACCTCTATAGTCTTCCTTCTCAAACCCTGGAGATTATTTTGACCATAGTTGACAATCTCACTTTAGTTAACCTACAAGCTCCCAATATACATACATTTTTATTTTTTTCCCCAAAAGCCTTTTGAAAGATTTAATAGTATTCTCAGGCCAGCTTATACTCTGTGGAAATGTTGTAAATGTCTCCCTTGACAGCTCTAACAAAACATAAAATGTTCATCTACTGTGTTCCTCTATTTTAGGAACTGAGGATCTGTATAATGCATGGAGATATCTTCATGGCAGTGGGGGTTATTTACGAAGGCAAATCCACTTTGCACTTAAAGTGCAAACTGCACTTGAAAGTGCACTGGAAGTGCAGTCGCTGTAGATCCGAGGGGGACATGAAGGGAAATAAACAGCGTTTTAGCTTGCACAGGATTGGATGATAAAATCAGCAGAGCTTCCCCTTATTTCAGATCTTCCCCTCAGATTTACAGCAACTGCACTTGTAGTGCAAAGTGAGTTTGCCTTTCGTAAATAACCAAACAAGTCCTATTCGATTTATCACTTTGTTATAAAATCACCTTTCAACATGTATCAGAGGCTGAAGTTGGCTGGATAATGCTCTTATTTCCATAGACATATTTTATCATTTAATTTACCAAAAATGTTTGTATTGAGGCTTAATTCTGCTTTGCTCATAAACCCTTATTAGGAAAATTACAAGGACCACATTAAACAAGAATCGTCTTTTTTCAGATGCTATTGAAGATGTCGATTTTTTGTTTATGGTAGAACACCCATAAAGCCAGACCAATTGAAATGTCAGACCTTTTGTATCATATGCAAGTTCTTGAAAACACTACCATAGCGCAAAACTTTGCAACTAATGCCAAAAATGAAGGATATGTCAGCTTAACCAACAAAGATCTGCTCTTTAAAAAAAAAAGGGATTTTTAAATACAGCTTACCTGTAAAATCCTTTTCTTGGAGTACATCACGGGACACAGAGCGGCATATTCATTACTATGTGGGTTATATGGAGTACCTTCAGGTGTGGACACTGGCAATCTCAAACAGGAAGTCCCCTCCCTATATAACCCCCTCCCCTAGAGGGAGTCCCTCAGTTTTGTAGCAAGCAGTATGCCTCCCAAAATGGTCACCCAAAAGAGGGGTGGGAGCTCTGTGTCCCGTGATGTACTCCAAGAAAAGGATTTTACAGGTAAGCTGTATTTAAAAATCCCTTTTTCTTTCTCGTACATCACGGGACACAGAGCGGCATATTCATTACTATGTGGGATGTCCGAAAGCAATGCTTTAATGAGGGGAGGGAGACATCTTCCAAAGAAGGATTCAATTTAGAGATAAACTCAAATCATAATAATAATTCCAACTTAGTCAAGAAAAAACTTTTTTTTTTTTTTTTTTTTATAACCAAGGGTGTTTCTGATCCCGAGGATTTCAAACTGCAGCCTGTAGTACTGCCTGACCAAAGGCAGAATCCGCATTCCTTCTCACGTCTAGTTGATAAAACCTTGTAAACGTGTGGACTGATGACCACGTTGCCGCCTTGCATATCTGAGCCATAGAGATCTGATGGTGTGCTGCCCAAGAGGCGCCCATGGCCCTGGTAGAATGGGCCTTTACCGACAACGGAGGAGGCAACCTCTTCAACCCGTAGGCTTGAATGATTAATTGTCTAATCCATCTCGAGATGGTGGATTTTGCAGCTGCCTGCCCCTTCTTGGGGCCATCTGGTAGAACGAATAACACATCTGTTTTCCGGATCTTTTCTGTAGCTTTAAGATAGGCCTTCATGGCCCGGACAATATCCAAGGTATGCAGCAACCCCTCCTTTCTAGATGTAGGTTTTGGAAAGAAGGATGGAAGTACCAAATCCTGGTTCAAGTGAAATTTGGATATAACCTTTGGTAGAAAGGAAGGATGGGGCCGGAGAACTGCCCTGTCCTTATGCAGAACGAGATATGGTTCCTTACACGATAAGGCTGCTAATTCTGACACTCTCCTGGCCGAAACTATGGCGACCAAGAAAACCAACTTTCTTGTCAGTAAGAGTAAAGGAATCTCAGCCAACGGCTCAAAAGGCTGTTTCTGTAGAGTGGACAGGACAAGATTTAAGTCCCATGGACAAATTGGTGACTTGACAGGAGGATTAATACGCAAGACCCCCTGTATGAAGGTCTTTACCAGCGAGTGGGTGGCCAGCGGCCTCTGAAACCACACTGACAGAGCTGAGATCTGTCCCTTGATTGTGCTTAGTGCCAGGCCTTTATCCACTCCTAGCTGGAGAAAACTTAACACCCTATCAATAGTATATTTGCGGGAATTCCATCTTTTGGATTCACACCAGCCTACGTAGTTCCTCCACACCCTGTAATAAATCACCCTGGAGACCGGCTTCCTAGCCCTAATCAGGGTAGGAATTACCTGCCTAGACAGGCCTCTATCCCTGAGAATCAGGGATTCAGCCTCCAGGCCGTCAAATTTAGACGCTGTAATGTAGGGTGGAGGATCGGGCCTTGTGAGAGTAGGTCTGGTTGTAGAGGAAGAGTCCAAGGGTCTCCCACTGCCATCTTCAGGACTAGTGAGTACCAAGTCCTCCGGGGCCAAGCCGGGGCTACTAGAATGACTGGCTTGTGCTCCACTCTGATCTTGCGCAACAGGCGCGGGAGTAACTGTAGTGGAGGGAATGCATATAGAAGTCTGAATTGATGCCAAGGGCAAACCAACGCGTCGGTTCCGCAGGCCATAGGATCCCTCGCTCGCGACACAAACCTGTCTAGTTTCTTGTTGAACCTGGATGCCATTATATCTACGTCCGGCATTCCCCACCTCTGGCAGATTGTCTGAAAGACCTGGGGATGCAGAGACCACTCCCCTGGCAACAGACTCTGGCGACTTAAGAAGTCTGCCTGCAGGTTGTCCACTCCGGGAATGAATATCGCCGAAATGCAGGGTACATGAACCTCTGCCCATTGAAAAATCAAGTTCACCTCCCTCTGAGCGGCCTGGCTCCTGGTTCCCCCTTGGTGGTTTATGTATGCCACCGCCGTGGCATTGTCTGACTGGATTCTCACCGGGAACCCCTTTAATCTGGAGGTCCAAGCCAGAAGGGCTAGGCGGGCAGCTCTGATTTCCAAGATATTGATGGGGAGCTGCCTCTCTGCTTTCACCCAAGTTCCCTGGCGGGAGAACCCCTCGAAGACCGCCCCCCAGCCTGCCAGGCTGGCGTCTGTGGTAACTACCTTCCAGACAACAGGGCTGAAGGATTTTCCCTTTAGAAGATTCTGAGGGTTCAACCACCAGGCCAGGCTTTGTCGGACCCTTGATGATAGCGTGAAAGGGGACTCTAAGGCATGTGCCCTCTTGCCCCAGGCTGCTAGAATGGCTGCCTGTAGGACGCGAGTGTGGATCTGAGCGTATGGTACTGCCTCGAATGTGGCCACTAGCTTGCCTAGTAATCGCATACACAGGCGAATAGTTGGACTTTTCTTGTTTAGAACCAACTGAACCAACCCCTTGATAGCTTCGATCTTTACAAGGGGCAGGAACACCTTTTGATGTTCTGTGTCTAACCTCATGCCGAGGTATTCCAACTGCTTTGTAGGCTGGAACGCTGACTTTCCCCGGTTCAGGACCCAGCCGAATTCTTCGAGGTACTGAACCGTGAGGTTTACTGCCTTTTGCAGACCCGGCCGTGAGTGATCTATGATTAAAAGGTCGTCCAAGTATGCTAGGACTGTGACCCCTTGGATCCTTAAATTGGCCAGAATTGGGGCTAGGATCTTCGTGAATACCCGGGGGGCCGTGGCCAGCCCGAAGGGGAGCGCCCTGAATTGGAAGTGTCGCTGCCCCACCGCGAAACGTAAAAACCTTTGATGCGACTGAAAGATTGGTACATGAAGGTAAGCATCCTTTATGTCTATGGAGGCCAGAAAATCGTCCTTCTGAAGCGCGGCGGCTGCTGACCGGATGGATTCCATCCGGAAGGAACGAACCCTTAGGTAACCGTTTAACCTCTTTAGGTCCAAGATTGGCCTGACATCGCCGTTGGGCTTTGGTATGACAAAGAGGTTGGAATAGAAACCTAGGCCTTGCTCTTGGGCTGGCACTTCTATAATTACGTCCTGGCAAAGCAGGTGATCCAAAGCTGCCAGCATTG
The DNA here is from genome assembly GCA_029574335.1 of Rana kukunoris. NCBI lineage: Eukaryota > Metazoa > Chordata > Amphibia > Anura > Ranidae > Rana > Rana kukunoris. The sequence continues at coordinate 236,773,231 of CM056050.1, read as the reverse complement.
AGGCCTTCCTCGCTGGATCCCTTGGTAGCCTTGATTCTTGAAAATGAGGCGGAGGATACCTTAGAAACTCCAGTCTGTAACCTGTGGTTACAGATGCCCGGACCCATTTGTCGGGGATCTTGGCTTCCCAAACTTCTGCGAAGAAACGAAGCCTTCCCCCCACCCGCAAGAGTGGGGGCGCCCCTTCATAAGGCAGACTTAGGGGCTGTCTTTGACGGCTTGCGATACCACGGCCTCTTACCCCCAGGGGTCTGTCCCTGCGATCTACTGTTAACGTTGGATCGTGCAGGCGGCCATCGATACTGCCTGGAATTTGAGGGCCCCGAGACAGGAAAGAGCTGCCTTTTAAATGTAGGAGCCCGGAATGTCTTTTTGACCGGTAAAAGGGTACTTTTGCCATTTGAAATAGTCTGAATATATTTATCCAGATCCTCTCCGAAGAGTCGTCCTCCATGGAAGGGAAACCCTGCCAGAAGCTTTTTGCATGGGGGCTCCGCCGCCCAGTTCTTCAACCATAAGAGCCTTCTCATGTGCACCAAAAATAGTGATAAACGAGAGGCCTGCTGGATGGAATCTTTTATAGCATCTACCGCAAAACACAGAGCTCTGGGAATATCAGAAAACTCTTCTGCTTGTTGGGTAGGCATGTCCCTTAACATTACCTTTGTCTGGTCTTTTAATGCCTGACAAACTCCAATTGCAGCCACCGCTGGCTGCACCACTGCTCCTGCCGTAGCAAAGGATGCTTTTAAAAGTGTCTCTAATCTTTTATCAACTGGATCTTTAAACATGTGTATGTTTTCCACCGGGCAAGTTAGTGATTTATTCACACATGAGATGGCTGCATCCACTACTGGGAGCCTCCACCTCTTGGAGAACTTTTCCTCCATGGGGTAAATGACCGCAAACCTTTTCGGTGGCAGAAAAATCCTGTCCGGCCGTACCCAATCCCGAAAGATCAATTCCTCCAAGAGAGGATGGACCGGAAAAACTGTGTTGTTTAACGGAGCTTTCAAAGAGCCCAGAGAGGATACCGGAGGAACCTGAGGCTCTGGCAATGGTAAACTAAATGCCGAGCGGACCATGTCCGTCAAAGACTGTACCCACAGTCTTTCTGTCTGGGAGTCTGAAAATGGTTCCTCAGAGGCAGATCCCTCAATCCCTGAACCCTCTTGGTTCAGGTCTAGTTGATCCTCCTGTGATTCCAATTCCTCTGGAGAGAGAATCTCAGCATCTGAGGATACACCTCCTGGTGATGGGGATCTAACCCGTTTCTTACCAGGAATAGCTCTAGCGATCAATGTTGCTATTCTCTCTTCTAGCCCCCCTAGGGATACGGCTAGCATCTCCTCTGTGATGAACACAGGGCTGGGCTGATCTGGGCCAGCCTCCGCACCAGATCCCCCTAATGGCTCATCCAAGGCGCTTCTTAAATTAATAAGTTGCGGGGAAAGTATCGGCATATCAGAATCAGAAAGGGAACCCTTTTGTTTTTTGGTCTTTTTTGTACCCTTTGACCCCGAACCCTTGGAAGCCATAATACAAAATCGAGGGACTCCGCCCACACAACAGACTGTAGTGGGCAGGAGTACAAAAATCAGAGTTTAGGGGACAATAGACCACTAATGCCCAAAAACTGATGGGATCCCGTATGTTTTTTTTTTTTTTTTTTTTTCAATATATTATATATTTTCTTTTGACAACATACAGTGACCCCAAACTAAGTTTGCCAGCCTCCAAACCTGCTGCAAAAAAGGGGGATTTCTTGGCTTAACAAAAAGGCATTGGAACCAAGTCCACATGTACTACCCCTCTTCCGCCACCGGGAGTCACTGTTCTGCCGCTCTGCGTCCTCTCCTCTGAAAATCAGCCTCAGACTGAGCACTGACAATGCCTGCTGTCTATAACAGCACAAAGGCGCGCCCCTGTATGACGCCGCAGGCACGCCCCCCCCCCCGCCCTCCTGTGTGAACGGCGCGAAAAACGTCCATAAGACGCGCGCGCGCGTATGCCGGAAACAGGAGGAACATGGAGGAGCCGCGCTGCTGGAGATCCAGGAACGCAGAAACAGGCGGCAGATTCAAACCCCCGGCCAGGTAGGACTCTCCAAAGGCCCCTAGGGATCCTTACTAGCCCTAGGAAGAAACAGCAGGTTTAGCTAGCACACATATTTAGACAGGGGGACCTAGTGATGGGGGGGAAAAGGTGTCATCCTGTCCCTCTTTAGACATAGTGAACAAGGTTGCCCATGCAGAGCATACTTAGGCTATCCCCCCTTTTAGGTTACCCTGGAGAGCCTGCTGTCGAACCAAGTCCCGCAGGCTCCCCCTTACCTGCTCCATGCTGCAGGATGTTTGTCCAGCAAACTGATCCAATCTTCTCCCATCTCCGTGGGTAGCGTAGTAGACCTTCAGGCCCTGGGGTCCTATGAAGGTACCCACTGTCCTGGACCTATATAGCACCCTGGCAAACAGGAACTTATGGTTTTTACAAACTCCAAGTCCTGGGCCCAGGGTCCAGCCCTCCAAAGAGGAGCATTATAGGCAAAACCCCACGGCTTGGGGCCCGGGTACTGTCCACTTTGGCACTGAGGCTCCTTGGACAGATCCGGTTAGTCCGCCCTTAATCCCAAGGATGTGGAGCAAAGCTATTCCGTGACCAACACCTAAGACACTGGCGAAAAAACTGAGGGACTCCCTCTAGGGGAGGGGGTTATATAGGGAGGGGACTTCCTGTTTGAGATTGCCAGTGTCCACACCTGAAGGTACTCCATATAACCCACATAGTAATGAATATGCCGCTCTGTGTCCCGTGATGTACGAGAAAGAAAAAAAGCTTTTCACCTAAGCAAAAAAAAGCATTTTGAAATATTTTCCTAAAAATGTTCCCAAACATGTGAAATCCAACATTTCTTCTTTATCTGACCATCATGGGGGAATAATTACAAATCCCCTAGAAAGACCTAATTCTTTCAGCAAAGTTTTATGACTCAATATATTTCCCTGACTTCTGGCCTCCTACAGGTAACACAAATCAATTTAATATAAGCTTCACAAGATCTCCCCTGAGCAATTAGTGCTCCTTTATAAGCCCCTTACTGCTAAAGAATTGGATGAGGTACTTTTTTTTTTTTTTTATAAATCCTCAGGCCTGGATGGGTATAGCAATGAATGTATTAAAACATTTGTGAATATTTTATCTCCTTATTTATGTGCAATAGTAAATCTAGCAGCTACTATAGGTCCTATCCCTGAAGATTCTCTAAAAGCTCTTATTGCAATCCATAAACAAGGGAAACCACCTACTGATCCTGTGCATTTTTAGCATCTTTATGGGTATAAAGTTATTCTCTAAACTCCTAGCTAATAGGTTGCAACCTCTTATAGACTACTACATCTGGACCAGGTCACATTAATGGTCAGTGAATTTATTGATTTAATTCAATGAGCAGATCACTGAATGCTTTCTCTGCTTCTGTCAAATGCAGAGAATATGCAGAGAAGGCCAATGATATTTTAGACTTGTTCTACATAAATGTTTCCTCTGATTCCTTTGCCAATGCTTTCTAAGCATTGACAAAATACCCTAGTGCTAAAGTGTGGCTTTTGGTTATGCTTTCAGACCTGTTTTTTGATAAAACATGGCATCAGACAAGAAAAGTGCAGAAGAACCGACCCTAGTGTAGGCCTCCTGTGTGACCTACATGTGGCACCCAATAAGGGAAACAGGAGGTACCATCCGAATGCCCCCCAACCCTACAGGCAGGTGTATGCGACATCATTGCAGCTTGGCCATTCAAACAACCGAATCGTGCAAACTCGTTAGGATGACTGGATAAAGATGGAAGCACCGCCAGTGGTGACCGCATGCTGTTGGAGGGCAGCTCTAGGCTTTGTGAGGCCTTAGGCAACACTTGACATGGGGCCCCACTCACGCCCACAATGGGAAAAATAATTTAAGGACAAGAGCCTCTTTCACACAACCCTGGCCGGAGGTTTTGGGGGTCTGCAGACAGGGGGCTTATCAGAATCGGGAAGCCCCCTTTAACAAGGCGGTCCGCCAGATCCTGCTCTTTAATAACTAAGGGGTGGTGGCCAGCCGGTAATGTCACCTGGTGTACCCGCCCCCTTGTGACGTCATTGGCCGAGGGAATGCTGGGTCATTGATGTCACAAGGTGTGGCATCACCGATATTCACTGGTTGTTAGAAATGCTGACGGCCCCGCTCCTGAGTCAGGGCTCTTAACGCTGCCTGAGCACAGCAGCGTTAAGGTCCCCTGTCCCTCAAAACTGGAGTTATGCATTGGGTAAATTAGGTGGCCACGAGGCCCCTGTAAGTACTAGGCCTTAGGCGACCACCTAATTAAAGGGCCGCCTCTGCTGGAGAGATCCGATTGCAGGTAAATGTCAAATTAGGCAAGTATGCGATGCAAACTAGCACATAATGACATTAACCTGCAGGGGGGGGAAAAAAGGTTTGTTTTAAGAGAGTTAACTACTGCTTTAAGAGAATCACAAACTGCTAAATACTTATATAATGTATTAAAAGCATTAAATTAGCCCTCCCCATAAAAATGCTGTATTTACTTACTTTAACAGCACAGTAATCAAAGAATCCTGTTTCTGAGAACACTGCCACCAAGATCATCTGAAAACAAAGATAAAAACATGTTATTCTGGAAAATGGTAGCTCTGGGCTTTGCACCTTTTTAAAAGAATGCAAAAGAACTGGTCATATAAAAACATTCTGTCTCAGTTTTTTTTTTTTTTTTTTTTTTATCTTCAAGGAGATAAAGTAGCAAGAATGATGTGCTGCTAACTGTGTGGTAGAATTCATTAGCATGGTAGAATAAAATAGTATTTGTAGTAGCTGGTAAAGAAAATAAATGTAAAATGGTTGTCACAATGGATGAAACAGTGTTATTTACTTATCCAATATACCGATGGTGTAAATTTCTATTCCCTACAATTATACCAAATTTTTTAATCAAGGTGCTTTTTTCGAATGTGTGGTAAAACGTTGACTATTGAAAAAAAAGAAAAAAAAAGGGATTTTTAAATACAGCTTACCTGTAAAATCCTTTTCTTGGAGTACATCACGGGACACAGAGCGGCATATTCATTACTATATGGGTTATATGGAGTACCTTCAGGTGTGGACACTGGCAATCTCAAACAAACAGGAAGTCCCTCCCTATATAACCCCCTCCCCTAGAGGGAGTCCCTCAGTTTTGTAGCAAGCAGTATGCCTCCCAAAATGTTCCCAAAAAGAGGGGTGGGAGCTCTGTGTCCCGTGATGTACTCCAAGAAAAGGATTTTACAGGTAAGCTGTATTTAAAAATCCCTTTTTCTTTCTCGTACATCACGGGACACAGAGCGGCATATTCATTACTATATGGGATGTCCGAAAGCAATGCTTTAATGAGGGGAGGGAGACATCTTCCCAAAGAAGGATTTAATTTAGAGGTATACTCAAATACTAGTAAATCCAACTTAAACGAGAAATGTAAATCTCAAATCAAATCAAGGGAGCCCCCTCAGATCCTGAGGAGCTTGAATCGCGGCCTGTAGTACTGACTGCCCAAAGGCTGTATCCGCATTCCTTCTTACGTCCAATTGATAAAATTTTGTAAACGTGTGGACTGATGACCACGTTGCTGCCTTGCATATTAGAGCCATAGAGATCTGATGATGTGCTGCCCAGGAGGTGCCCATGGCCCTGGTAGAATGGGCCTTTTACCGACAAAGGAGGAGGCAACCTCTTCAAACCGCAGGCCCGAACAATTAATTGTTTAATCCATCTTGCGATGGTGGATCAAGCAGCTGCCTGACCCATCTTGGGCCCTTCCGGTAAAACGAACACCACATCTGTTTTCCGAACCTTCTCTGTAGCTTTAAGATAGGCCTTTATGGCCCCGACAATATCCAACGTATGCAGCAACCCCTCCTTTCTAGAGGTGGGTTTTGGAAGAAGGATGGAAGTACCACATCCTGGTTCAGGTGGGAACTGGATATAACCTTTGGTAGAAAGGAAGGATGAGGACGGAACCCCGCCCTATCCTTATGCAAAATGAGATATGGTTCCTTACAAGATAAGGCTGCCAATTCCGATACTCTCCTGGCCGAAACTATGGTGATCAGAAATACCGACTTTCTAGTCAGTAAAACCAAAGGTACCTCAGCCAACGGCTCAAGGGGTTGTTTCTGTAGAGATGACAGAACAAGATTTAAGTCCCATGGACAAAGTGGTGATTTGACCGGAGGATTAACACGTAAGACTCCCTGTACGAAGATCTTAACCAGCGAGTGGGCGGCCAGCGGCCTCTGAAACCACACTGATAAGGCTGAAATCAGTCCCTAGATCGTGCTTAATGCCCGGCCTTTATCCACTCCTAGCTGGAGAAAACGTAATACTCTATCAATGGTATACTTGCGGGAAACCCATCTCTTAGCCTCACACCAGCCTACGTAGGCCCTCCAAACCCTGTAACAAAATTACCCTGGAGGCCGGCTTTCTAGCCTTAATGAGGGTAGGGATTACCTGCCTAGACAGACCTCTACCCCTGAGAATCAGGGATTCAGCCGCCAGGCCGTCAATTTTAGACGCCGTAATGCAGGGTGGAGGATCGGGCCTTGTGAGAGTAGGTCTGGCCATAGAGGAAGAGTCCAAGGGCCTTCCGCTGCCAATTTCAGGACTAGTGAGTACCATGCCCTCCAGTACCAAGCTGGGGCTACCAGGAGAACCGGCCTGTGCTATGATCCTGCGCCACAGGCGGGGTAGTAACTGCAGCGGGGGAAATGCATATAGAAGCTATGATTGATGCCAAGGGCAAACCAACACATCGGTTCCGCAGGCCATAGGGTCCCTCGTTCGAGACATGAACCTGTCTAGCTTCTTGTTGAATCCTTATGCCATGACCTCCACGTCTGGCACTCCCCACTTCTGGCAGATTGTCTGAAAAAAACTTGTGGATGCAGGGACCACTCCCCCGGCGACACCTCGGGAATGAATGTCGCCGCTATGCAGGGTACATAAACCTCTGCCCACCGAAAAACCAAGTTCCTCTCACTCTGAGTGGCTTGACTCTTGGTTCCCCCTTTGGTGGTTCACATATATGCCACCGCTGTGGCATTGTCTGAATGACTTCTCACCGAGGACCCCTGTAATCTGGATGTCTATGCCAGGAGGGCTAGCCGAGCCGCTCTGATCTCCCAGACCTTGATGGGCAGCTGCCTCTCCGCCTCTGCCCAAGTTACTTGGCGAGTGAACCCGTTCCAGACCGCTCTCCAGCCTTCCAGACCACTGGGCAGAACCAAGGCTGCTAGAATTGCTGTCTGTAGGACCCGAGTGTGGAAGCGTGTGGTATCGCCTCGAACATGGCCATTAGTTTGCCTAGTAATCGCATACATAGGCGAATAGTTGGTTCTCTTTTGCTTAGAACCAACTGAATTAATCCTTTGATAGCCTCGACCTTTACCAGGGGCCGGAACACCCATCTTCTGTTCTGTGTCTAATCTCATGCCGAGATATTCCCACTGCTTTGTAGGTTGAAATGCTGATCTTTCCCCAGTTTAGGACTCAGCCGAACCTCTCGAGGTACTGAACCATGAGGGTTACTACGCATTCCACCAAGGGAGCGAGTGATCTATGATTAAGAGGTCGTCCAGGTATGCTAGGACCGAGATCCCTTGGATCCTTTAGACTGACTAGAATTGGAGCAAGGACCTTCGTGAATACCCGGGGGCCGTAGCCAGCCCGAAGGGGGGCGCCACGAATTGGAAGTGACGCTGTATCACTGCGAAGCGTGAAAACAAAAATATTTGATGTGGCTGAAAGACTTGGTACATGAAGGTAACCATCCTTTATGTCTATAGAAGCTAGATCCTTCTGGAGTGTGGCGGCTGCTGACCGAACGGATTCTGTCCGGAAAGAGCGAACCCTTAGGTAAGCATTTAAACCTTTTAGGTCCAAAATTGGTCTGACATCGCCGATGGGCCTTGGTATGACAAACAGATTGGAATAGAAACCTAGCCCCTGTTCTTGGGCTGGTACCTCTACCATTATGCCCTGGTAAGCAGATGAACCAACGCCGCCCGCATTGAGGCCTTCCTTGTGGAGGAAATTTTTAGAAATTCTAATCTGTAGCCTGCGGCCACAGATGATCGGACCCCCTCTGTCGGGGATCGATCCCCAGAGACCTGTCCTTGCGATCCATTTTAAAAGTTTGATCGCGCAGGAGGTCCGTACTGCCTGGAATTTGAGGGCCCTGGAACAGGGGGGGGGAACTGCCTTTTAAACGCAGGACCCCGGAACTTCTTTTGACTGGTAAAAGGGTACTTTTGCCACTTGAAACAGTCTGAATGTATTTATCCAGATCTTTCCATGGAAGGGCAAACCTGCCAGCAGTCTTTTACATGGGCTCGGCCGCCCAGTTCTTCAACCATAAGAGCCTTCTCATATGCACTAAAAATAGTGACAACGAGACGCCTGCTGGATGGAGTCTTTTTATAACCTCTACCGCAAAGCACAGAGCTCTGGGAATATCCCATAACTCCTCTGCCTATTGGGCAGGGATGTCTTAAGCATCTGTTTTGTCTGGTTCTTTAACGCCTGACAAAACTCCAATTGCAGCCCCTGCTGGCTGTAGCCAAGGATGCTGGAAAAAGTGTCTCTAAACGTTTATTGACCGGGACCTTAAACATTTGTATGTTTCCCCTTAGGCCAGTTAATGATTTATTCACCCATGAGATGGCTGCGTCCACAGTTGGGAGCGCCCCCTTTAGAAAAAATGTTTTTTTTTTTTTTTTTCCATAGGATAAATAACAGAAAACCTTCCAGGTGGTCTCCCATCCAGGCATTAACCAGGCCCGACCCTGCTTAGCCTCCGAGATCAGACGAGATCGGGCGCTTTCCGGGAGATGCGGCCTCAAGGACCTCACGGGTAGTTGAAAAGCAGTGCCCGAACCGGGACCTGAACCCTGGACCCTCAGATTAAAAGTCCGATGCTCTACCAACTGAGCCATCCGGGCCCCCTTTTTAAAGAGCACTTGGTCAGGGGAAAGAGTGCCTGCAAGCACAAATATTTCCTGGCAGACGTGCATAAAGACTACCCTCTCGTCAGCTTTAGGCGGCAGAAAAAATTCTGTCCGGTCGTCCCAATCCTGGAAAACCAATTCCTCTAACAGAGGATGGGCCAGAAACGCTGCGTTGCTTAAAGGCGTTTTTAAAAGAACCCAAAGAGGATACCGCAGGAACCTGAGGCTCTGGAAATGGCAAATTGAATGCCAAGCGGGCCATGTCTGTCAAAGACTGGACCCACAGACTCTCCGCCTGGGAGGCTGAAAACGATTCTTCAGTGGTAGATCCTCTAGGTTCTGTCCCTTTTTGGCGATGGGGATCTAGTCCGCTTCTTGCCAGAAAAAGAGCCAGCGATCATAGCTGTTAACCTCTTTTCTCTAGCCCCCCTAGGGTGACGGCTAGCATCTCCTCTGTGATAACACAGGGTTGGGCCGACCTGGGCCAGCCTCAGCACCAGACCCCCTTAATGGCTTATCCAGGGTGACCCCCTATAGGAATAACCTGTGGGGAAAGTATTGGCATATTATCAGAACCAGAGGAGGAACCCCTTTGTCTTTGCCTTTTCTCTTTTTTTTTGATCCTGAACCCTTGGAAGCCATAATACAAAAGCGAAGGACTCTGCTTACAACAACAGACTGTTATAGCCAGGAGTACAAACAAATAAGGTTTAGGGGACAATAGGATCACTAATGCCCCAAAACCGGTGGGGCTCAGTATGTTTTCTTTTATATGTTATTCACCACATACAGCCCCACCCCCAACATGTTTGCCAGCATTCAACCTGTTGCCAAGGGGATTTTGGCTTAACAAAAAGTATTGGAGCTGACTCCAGTATGTAGTACCCCTTCTCGCCACCGGGAGTCACTGTGCTGCCAGCTCTACGTCCTCTCTCTCTCCAGCTCAGCTCTGAACTGAGCTAAGAACGCGCCTGCTGTGTATAACAGCAATTAAAGGCGCGCCCACTCTACACTGCAGTCACACTCCCGCCCCTCCCCCCCCCTCCCGAACGGCGCGTAAATTTTCTATATGCATGCGCGCGTGCACGCGCGTGCGCGACTGTCGGGGGAGGAGAGCCCAGGAGGAGACGCACTCTGGAGCCCAGGAATGCAGGTTGGAGGACGCATCAGGCGGCAGATTTGAATCCCGGCAAGGTAAGGCTAACACAGGCCCCTAAGGAGTCCCTTTAGCCTAGAGACAGATCTTTTTTTTTTTTTTTTTAAAAGATCTTCAACCAGCGAGCAGCAGGTAGCTAGCAAACATACATAGATAGGTAGGGGGATCAAGTTATGGGGGGAAACATTTCAGGGCATCCTGTCTATCAGACATAGTGACCATGGTGCCAATGCAGAGCATACTCAGGCTACCCCCCTTAAGATCCCCCTGGAGAGCCTGCTGTCGAACCAAGTCCCGCAGGCTCCCCACTTACCTGCTCCATGCAGCAGGACGTTTTGCAAAACGGTCCAATCTTCTCCCATCTCCATGGGTAGCGTAGTAGACCTTCAGGCCCTGGGGTCCTATGAAGGTACCCACTGTCCTGGACCTATATAGCACCCTGGCAAACAGGAACTTATGGTTTTTACAAACTCCAAGTCCTGGGCCCAGGGTCCAGCCCTCCAAAGAGGAGCATTATAGGCAAAACCCCACGGTTTGGGGCCCGGGTACTGTCCACTTTGGCACTGAGGCTCCTTGGACAGATCCGGTTAGCCCGCCCTTAATCCCAAGGATGTGGAGCAAAGCTATTCCGTGACCAACACCTAAGACACTGGCGAAAAAACTGAGGAACTCCCTCTAGGGGAGGGGGTTATATAGGGAGGGACTTCCTGTTTGTTTGAGATTGCCAGTGTCCACACCTGAAGGTACTCCATATAACCCATATAGTAATGAATATGCCGCTCTGTGTCCCGTGATGTACGAGAAAGAAAAATACATTTTTCAGAAGCAGATTTCTTACATACAGTATAGCTTGTTTTACAACTGACAAGTTTCAAGACAAAGTTTTGAGTCAAAGACTGCAGATATCCAGAAGAGATGCAGTCAGATACTTTAGGAATACCACAGGGAGGCAGTTAGACTGCAGCTATGCTATGAGGGGGCAGTCAAAGACTGAATTCATGATGCAGGGACTCTGTGCAGAAAGGCAGTCACACTGCAGGGAAGCAGTCAAAGGCTGCAAATATGCTGTATGAAGGTAGGTAAGAAATGGGAGTATGCTTAAGAGAAGCATTCCGAGATGGAGTGCATTGCAGGAAGGCAGTTCGAAAACTGTGGGCACTATGTGAGGACACGATTGTTGTAAGCTTTACCAGTGCTTTATCTTTTGCAAAGTGTAATTTGGGGAATTTTAATGCCTGGCTATAACTCTTTTGGCTTCCATTAGGATATGGCTAACCAGCTTAAATTGTGTATTGGTGCAATCGCTTTTGTTTCGTTTTTAATTAACAACGCATTGTACAGATCCTTGTGAAAAGATACACCAGTAACTGTATACATCAGGCTATTAAGCTTGGTCCAGAAATGCTTACCATTCAGACAATTCTACCAGATATACCAGTACAAACCGCCAGTTTGGCATCCTTTGAAATAAAGTTATGACATGGCAAAAGAACGTTTGGGCCAGTGGCGGTGTGTCCATAGAGGGTGCAGGAGCGACGCCCCCTCTCGCTCCCGCACCGCCACTGAATACAATACATAGATACAATACGCCGGCCATCTGAATAATGGCAGCTGGTTGGCTTTGGAAGTGCCAGCCAGCGGCTCTGATAGGCTTCCAAATAGTTTTACAGGGGACGGACGGGGGGTGAGTTCCTTGCATTAGACTGAAATGCGTCTCAGCCAATCAGGTTCACTGGTTCTGGTTACCAGTAAACCGATTGGCTGAAGCGTCACCAAGGGCGGGAGAAGACATCGAGGGATGGTGGAAGCAGGATTTTACAGGGCACAGTGGCGCTACTTTATGGGCACATTGGCGCCAATTTATGGGCACAGTGGTGACAACAATTGATAGCACAGTGGTAACACTTGATGGCACAGTGGCTGCGTTTTATGGCATGGCGCAGTGGTGACAATTGATGGCAAAGTGACTGCATTTGATGGCATGGCACAGTGGAGACAATTGATGGCATGGCACAGTGGCAAAAATTGATGACATGGCACAGTGGCTGCCTTTCATGGGCACAGTGAGCCAGCAATTTTTTTTCTTTATTTTTTTGCACCCCCCAAAAGTTTTGAGCACCAGCTGCCACTGGTTTGGACACTTGCATGCATTTTCTTTTTATTTAGTCTTTGTGTTTTTCCCTTTATTTTGTTTTATTTTACTTTAGCAGACAAGGAAATTTTCCATATGTGTACTTCATGAGCAAGGACACAGAAAACAGACAAAAAAAGGATTTTTAATAAACAGCTTACCTGTAAAATCCTTTTCTTGAAGTACATCACGGGACACAGAGCGCATAGCCATTACACTTGGGATGTCCTAAAGCAATGCTCTATGAAGGGAGGGAGACCGTAAGGCCAAGAATAGCCAAACAAAAAATTATCAGGAAGTAAAGTAACTCCACCAACAGAGAAAAGGGGGCGTGACCCGGACCAGAGGATTCTATACTGCTGCCCGTAGGACCGCCTGCCCAAATGCTGCGTCCGTACCCTTTGCAACGTCCAACTTATAAAATTTAGTAAACGTATGTACGGAAGACCAGGTTGCCGCCTTGCAAACCTGTGCCATAGAGATCTGATGGTGTGCCGCCCAGGAGGCACTCATGGCCCTCGTAGAATGGGCTTTAACTGATAAGGGAGGTGGAACGCGCTTCAGACCATAGGCCTGAAAAATCAGCTGCTTAATCCACCTAGCCAAGGAAGACTTGGCAGCCGGCTGACCCTTCTTGGGGCCATCCGGAAGAACAAAAAGCACATCTGTTTTCCGAATCTTCTCTGTAGCCTTGAGATAGACCCTCATGGCTCGAACCACGTCCAAAGTATGAAGCAGTCTTTCCTCTCTGGACTGGGGAGTAGGAAAGAAGGATGGTAGGACTAGGTCCTGATTCAAGTGAAAACTGGATATGACCTTAGGAAGGAAAGAAGGTTGAGGCCGCAGAACCACTCTGTCCTTATGCAGAATAAGGTATGGCTCCCTGCATGACAAGGCTGCCAGCTCGGAAACCCTTCTGGCCGAAGCCATAGCCACCAAGAAAACCAACTTTCGGGTTAGTAGCACAAGAGGGATTTCTGTCAGAGGTTCAAACGGCTGCCTTTGTAAAGCTGACAAGACCAGATTTAAATTCCAGGGGCAGAGGGGAGCTCTAATAGGGGGATTCACATGCAAGACCCCCTGCAAGAAGGTTTTCATAAGCGAATGGGTGGCCAAGGGTCTTTGAAACCATATTGATAAAGCCGACACCTGCCCCTTTAGATTACTAAGAGCCAACCCTTTGTCAACGCCAACCTGGAGGAATCGCAAGATCCTGTCAATAAAAAACTTTCGAGGATGCCATTTTTGAGACTCGCACCACTCCACATAGGTTCTCCAGACTCTGTAATAAATATTTCTGGAGACCGGTTTCCTAGCCTGAATCAACGTAGATATGACCTGATCGGAGAGGCCTCTGCCCTTAAGAATTAGGGATTCAGCCGCCAAGCCGTCAAATTTAGCTGCTGTGAAGCAGGGTGGCAGATTGGTCCCTGAGACAGCAGATCTGGGTGCAGGGGGCGCGGCCACGACGCCCCGACTGACATCTTCACGATGAGTGCGTACCAAGCCCTCCTGGGCCAGGCTGGGGCCACCAGGATCACAGGCCTGCGCTCCACCCTGATCCTCCGTAGAAGGCGGGGAATCATCTGCAGTGGAGGGAACGCATACAGGAGAGAAAACTGGTGCCAGGGGCAAACCAACGCATCGGTCCCGTAGGCCGAGGGATCCCTGGCTCGGGATATGAATTTGTCCAACTTTTTGTTGGATCTCGTTGCCATAATGTCCACATCTGGGACTCCGAATCTTTGGCAAATCTCTTGGAATACCTGGGGGTGAAGAGACCACTCCCCCGGGAGCAACTGTTGACGGCTCAAAAAAACTGCTTGAGAATTGTCTATCCCTGGGATGAACACCGCCAAGATGCAGGGTACATGGGCTTCGGCCCATGAGAAAATCAGGTTTACTTCTCTTTGGGCTGCTAGGCTCCTCGTGCCCCCCTGGTGGTTTATGTATGCCACCGCAGTGGCGTTGTCGGACTGTATCCTTACTGGCAGACCCTGAAGGGGGAGAGTCCAGGCGATCAGGGCCAGCCGAGCAGCTCTGATCTCCAGGATATTGATGGGAAGCAGTTTTTCTGCCTCCGACCACTGCCCTTGCTGGGTCTGTCCTTCTAGAACTGCCCCCCAACCTGACAGGCTGGCATCCGTGGATACTATCTTCCACGTGATGGGGCAAAAGGATTTCCCCTTTGACAAATTATGAGGGACCAGCCACCAAAACAGGCTGCGCCGGACCTTCGGGGAGAGCACTAACGGACGATCTAACGCCTGAATGGACTTGTTCCAAGCAGAGAGAATGGCTGCCTGGAGATATCTGGTATGGATCTGGGCGTAGGGTACTGCCTCGAAGGCCACCATCTTCCCCAGCAGTCGCATACATAGGCGAATAGTCGGCCTCTTCTTGCCTAAGATCACTTGAACTGCTTGAGCTATTGATCTGACCTTTGCTTGAGGTAAAAATATCCTCTGGCAGTCTGTATCTAGCCGAAGGCCTAGATATTCCAACTGCTTTGTGGGTTTCAATATCGATTTTTCTAGGTTCACAATCCACCCGAATTCCTCTAGATGCTGAACTGTGCGACCTACTGCCTGATTGAGGCTGGAAGCTGAGCTGTCGATAACCAGAAGATCGTCCAGGTATGCCAAGACCAAAATGCCTTCTGTCCTTAGGACGGCTAGCACCGGGGCTAACACCTTTGTTAATACCCGCGGAGCTGTTGCCAACTCGAAAGGGAGGGCTACGAACTGGTAATGGCGGTGATCTATCATAAAACGAAGAAACTTGTGATGTGCCGGGTAGATCGGCACGTGCAGATACGCATCCTTTATGTCTATAGATGCTAGAAAGTCGTCTTGATGTAGGCTGGCTGCCACCGAACGTATGGACTCCATACGAAAGGTCTGAATGTTTAGAAAGCGATTTAGGCGTTTGAGGTCTAAGATAGGCCTGACGTCGCCATTGGGCTTTGGTATTATGAAAAGGTTGGAGTAGAATCCCAGACCCCATTCCTGGGTTGGTACTTCTACAATTACTCCTTGGAGCAAGAGACGATCCAATGCTTTTACGAGAGAGGCCCTCTTTAATGGGTCGCTTGGAAGACTTGACCCCTGAAAATGAGGAGGGGGGACTTCCCGAAACTCTAGCTTGTAGCCCGTGGCTACCACGGACAGTACCCAAGAGTCGGGAATTCTGGCCTTCCACACTTCGGAGAAAAACCGAAGCCTTCCCCCCACCCAAGAGAGTGGGGGCGCCCCTTCATGAATCTGACTTGATGACTGGTTTAACCGGCTTGCGAGACCATGGCCTCTTGCCTGCCGTGGCTTGTCCTTGTGGGCGGCTATTAAATGCTGAACGCCCGGGAGGCCGTCGATACTGACGGGAAGTTGAAGGGGCCGAGCCTGCGAAGGCCTGTCGCTTAAACGCGGGCCCACGCGATCTTTTCTTGACAGGCAAGAAAGAACTTTTACCACTTGATATGGTCTGGATATATTTATCTAGGTCTTCACCGAATAGTCTCCCACCATGAAAGGGAAATCCTGCTAAAAGCCTTTTGCAGGGTGCCTCTGCTGACCAGTTTTTCAGCCACAAAAGGCGACGCATATGAACAGCAGAGATAAACGGGACGCCTGTTGAACGGAGTCCTTAATAGCATCTACTGCAAAGCAGAGAGCCCTTGGGAGGTCAGCCAATTCACGAGCTTGCTGAGCCGGTATGTCCCTTAATATCTGTTTAGTCTGATCCTTTAAAGCCTGACAAACGCCAATGGCTGCCACCGCTGGCTGAACCACGGCACCTACTGTGGTAAAAGAAGCCTTCAGTAGGGTCTCCAACTTTTTGTCCACTGGATCTTTAAACATCTGGACATTTTCCACCGGACAGGTCAGGGATTTATTTACGCAGGAAATGGCTGCGTCCACGGTAGGGAGTGCCCATTTCTTTGCAAATTCTTCTTCCATAGGATAGAGAATGGTGAACCTTTTAGGAGGGATAAAAATCCTATCAGGTCGAGCCCAATCCTGAAAAATCACGCTCTCCAGAAGGGGGTGAACCGGGAAAGGCGCACCACTCAACGGTGCCTTCAAGGAACGTAAAGAGGATACCGCGGGGGCTAATTGTTCTGACACTGGAAGTTTAAAAGCAGTGCAAACCATATCCGTCAGAGACTGGATCCACAGACTCTCTGCTTGAGAAGCCGAAAAAATTTCATCTATAGTGGAACCTTCAATGTCTGACCCGTCGGGACTCAGGTCCGCTTGATCCCCCTGTGGGTCCAATTCCTCCGAAGAGAGGACCTCTGCATCCGAACACACCGCTCTAGGTGATGGGGATCTAGCCCGTTTGCCACCCGGCAAAGAGCGGGCAATTAAAGCAGTTAACCTTTTCTCTAGCCCACCCAGGGTGGTCGCTAGCATTTCTTCCTTAACATAAACGGGAATGGGTTGATTGGGGGCCGCCTCTGCCCCTAGCACACTCAATGGCTCCTGCAACATGCTGTTCGGTGGTCTATCTGGTGAGGGTGGGACCGCTGGAGCCTGGCCCAAATCCTCTGACCCCAATGGAGACCCCTTTAATTTTTTGGTACCTTTTGCAGCCTTAGCTGGTCCTGATCCCTTGGGAGCCATTGCACAACCTTGAGACACCCCTACAGCCAACACCCAACTGTTGTAGCTAGAAGTGAACCATTAATAAGAACAGGCTATGGTAAAAAAAATTCTAAATTTTCATACGCCTGAGAAGGTGGCAATACCGAGGAAAGTCCTGTGAGTATTGCCACACCAATGCCCGTTAGCTGGAGCCCAAGGTTGCACCGACTCAGATACTGCCAGATCTAAGGCTGAGTCCCTTTAAGAAAAAAAACTTTTTTTTTTTCTCTGGTCAGTGTGGACTAAGTCCAGACCTGAAGATCCACAAACCACCACTGGGTGTCACTGTTAGCCAGAAATGGCTCAGCTGCGCGCTCTGTGTCCTCAGCCTCCTCTGCTCTCAGGAGGGAATGACCAGCCAGGAAATGCTTTGCTGCTTTATTTGAGACCTGACGCTGCTGGCCCGCCCCCCCACGCACGCTGACGCTGTAAAAGGCGGCGCGCACGTGCGCGCGCCCCCGCCCCCCCACGCTGAAACCAACATGGAGGAAGCAGAGAGCAGAGGAGAAGCCTGGACCAGCGCTAGCAACCCAACAGACACCAGGCAAGTCACTAATCTTTATTGTAGTGCACACAGAGGAAGCTGTCCCCATAGGCTTCCTAGGAAACAGGAGTTTTGTCAGCATTTCCTCCCTATAACACGTGGGGCTGCAGTATCATGCTAACAGGCAAGTCTGGGGGGAGTAGCAAAATACATATCTTTAAAAGCATATATATATCTACATGTTATCTGGGTAAACATTAGTACATCCCATCCTGCCTCAAAAGACATAGTGGAGATAGTGGCTGATGCATAAGCATACCATTAGCCGACCCAGAACCCCCAGGGGGATACCTACTGTCGAACCAAGTCCCGCAGGTTCCCTCTTACCTGCTCCACGCCGCAGGATATTGCAAAATGCAAGAGGCCCAGCCTTCCCCCATCTCCGTGGGTATTGTCTTGGACCTTCAAGGACCGGGGTCCTGTGTTAAGGAACCCACACCTCTGGACCTATATAGCATCCTGGCATCAGTAGCGTTTAGTTCTTAGGAGAGACTAAGGCACTGGAGCCCAGAATCCAGCCCTCCTAGGAGAGGCATTATAGGCAAAACCCCACTCCAGCAGGGCCAGGGTACCGTACACCTTGGCTTTGAAGCACTTCGGACGGATCCGGCTAGCTATCCTGGGTCCCGAGACCTCCGAGGGACAGATAGACGTGACCAACACCTAAGACACTGGCGAAAAAACTGAAGCACTCCCAGTGGGAGGGGGTTATATAGGGAGGAAACTTCCTGTGAAATTGATTACACCAGTGTCCACACCTGAAGGTACCCATATAACCCAAGTGTAATGGCTATGCGCTCTGTGTCCCGTGATGTACGATAAAGAAATGAAGAATTTCTGAACCACAAGCTAGAACAAAAAGTCAAGCTATAACAATAAACATACTTCGCAATTTCAGCTTCTTAAAAAGGTATATATTGTAGATATAGAGAATGCATGTATTTGCTAATATACTGTATAATAAAAGTATTTTATAGAAAGTATTTTATAGATTTAGTTTTAGGTAGTTCTGCATGGGCACAAAATATGTCAGATAGACAGCATTTTGCCCATTGATGCTGAATCCTCTAATGCAGGGGTCCCAATGGCAGACACATGATGGTATTTCAGCAAAACTGAAGGCCCAAAGATTGCCAATTCCAGATTTTTCCCCCCTCCAAATCACAAGAAAAAGTATAGCAACACAGGTCTTGGACTTTTTGGATGCGCCAGTAAAGTCCTGCGGATATGTATCTCCCTTCAGTAAACTACCAGTCCACACATCCCCCATGTACTGGAGATGAACAAAGGCTGATATGTTTGAAGTGCAGCCTGGGTTACAGACATGGCAACATCCATGAAAAAAATTGTGGAATTTGAGAAGCTACTCAGGAACAGCAAGCGTGTTAGTCTCAAGCTTGAAAAAAACGAAATTAAGCCACCTCACCTAGGGTAAGCTACAATATATTTATTGGGGATTAGAAATGCTTGCGTTTTATTTACCAGTATGCACCAGATAATTATACATTGGGGTGAATTTACTGAAGGTAAAGCCACTGAGCATTTTGTATTTTACACCAGGCAAAATAGGACTATGTAAGCTGACATATCGCATTGGGAAGGGTCTCTAGTAAATGGATCCACTAATGATCGCTGAGTGAATTCAGGGTGCAAAAGTATGCAGAAGCCATGTGTATCCACACCAGTAGAGAAATAGACAAGAGGGAAACTTCTGTTAGGTTTCCTGGTGTCAAAGAATTATGAAGCAATGGCATAATTCTCCATTGAGGATACAGACAGCACTAAAATCTTTGCAGACGTTTTGAACCCTGCAGTTCCTACTATGGCTTGATTGTAGGCCTTACTTCATTACCATTCTTGAAAATAAAATACACGATCAAAGACCACAGTATCCCATCACAATCAGATCTAGTTTTATTCTTGAAGATAGATAATTTAAATCTAATGGGAAATCCATGGTAATTAAAAACGCATTATAAATGTTATTTTCTAATACTTTGTTAGGATGCCTAAGCAGAAACACCTGAAAAGCAAGCAATTTGCAGGAGCTTAGCATCCAATATGTCAAAACAGCCTGACTGTTCAGTACAAGTTGCAGGCATTATGTAGTCATGGATACAAGCCCTATTGGTCGCCAGTGTAATCAGTTTTCATCAAATTGTATTTCTATTGAAAGAAATGGCTATTATTGACTTTAGTGCAATGAACGGGAAAGAATGCATCATAATTTACTAGATAATAAATTTTAGCTATGGTTTTAAATACAACAACTCTGCGCAGAACTGGATTGCTAAATAAAAAGATATACAATTAAGCATTCTAGCTAACAAAATATGTAATTATGAGTGCATGATTAGGCAGTCAGTTTATAAAAATCTAATATGCTTTGATGTATATGAATGTCTTGTTTAATATTGTATATTTAATGTGTATGTAAACAATATAAATCAGTGAGGGACAAACACAATGCTAGTGTTGGTGATACAAAAGGCATGTTGGCTGTATACATGATATATAAATACCAAACTCAATATTGCATTTTATAAATTAAATACAGCATCTATTAGGTCAAAAATATAGGAATAAATACGAAGAAATATTGAAGACATGGACACGGGGGTCAATGTTTTGGGTACTTTTATACCTACCCTATAACTTTAGGAAAATACATTTACAATGCCTCAGATCTGCCATGTATAGACAACTATGTACATCTGCCATTTATAGACAACTATGTACAGCATCATAAAATAGAGTCTTGTAAAGAAAGCACCGGCACATGATGGTAACAAAAACCATAGTAAATTCATAGAGGAACAAGGTCATATCCTCTCCAAAATCAGCGCTTCCTACCTTTTGAACAGTTTTCATGTACATCTTGTATCCTGTAGTGTGGTCCGAGCAGTAGTGACAGCTTGTGGCAGTGCCGATTTTATACTGACATCAAAGCAAATTAGGTCAACCTCCTAGGTGGGCACTTTTTTCAATGGGAAACCAAAAGATGGTAGCCATACGTTGGGCATGTTACTGGTCATGCACCAGCGCCTCAAAGATGGCACCACCTATGCCCACATGCAAACTCAGCACCACTACAACCAATATAGTTACAGGCAGAGCGTGCCGTAAGATGTCCCAAATCCGGCAAGACCTAGTTTACTCGCTACAGTAATCTAATCCCAGCATAAAAATGAAATAATGGAAAACAAAAGAAAAATAAATCAGAATTCTATAACATAAAACCTACATGTCATACTACAAACATAAAACCTCAAGCCCTAGGTATGTTATCAATCCTCAAAGTCTCACCCATTTGTACCGCATATTAAAATTACAAAAAGGATTTGAAATCAAGTACTTAATTTAAACCTGGTTGTAGCATTTTACCTACTTGTATGCAACTTTATTTCTTTGAGAGATTGTCTGATTTAAATGTTCCATTGTAGACTTATTTTCCTTGCATGTCTTTGGAAAAGATCAAATTTGAGTAAAGAAAAATGTCAACAACATGGTGTTTCTTTTTTCCAGGAAGAGATACCCATTCTAAGAGGACACTATCAAAAAAACAGCAGAAACCCGATGGAGTGGGAGGGGCTACATTGGCTGGTCAACCATTTTATCAGTGTTCATTTCTCCTGCAGATGAAAGTATAATACAGTTGTCTTAAAATTCTGATACAATGGGTGTTTTTTTTTCACGAAAAGGGAAAAATCACTCTGCACTACAAATGCAAAGAGCACTTGAAATTGCTTGCATGAAAGTGCACATGGAAGTGCAGTAGCGGTAGATCTGAAATGACGGGAAGCTCTGCTGATTTTATTATCCAATCAGTTCAATTTTACATGTACTTTTCACTTGTAGTGCAAAGTGGATTTGCCTTTAGTACATATCATCCTATGTACCTTAATGAATGACTTAATTTATTTACAAGGAGAGCTACCCATTTGCAGGGCATTTTTATCAGGTGTCTGTATTCAAGATATTTTAAGCTGATCTACAGCTTTGCTGTCCCTTTAACTAGTTTGTTTAGGCCAAGCTGGCCCAGATAAACTACTTCCTAAACAAATGGGTGTGCTGTATAAACTATATGTAGCCTCAGCTACTTACAGTACACAGCCTTGCATTTCAGGTACAAGACAGACCTTCCTGTCTCACACCCAAAATAAAGAATTGGACTGAGCGGAACTCAACCATTTGTAGACCGCTTTGCATTTTATGAATGCATACAAAGCTTCAACTGATTGGGTTCATGCACGCATCTTTCCATCTCAGCCAGAGGAATCTTTGTATTCATTAACAAACGAACATTCTCTGCATTCAAGGTTTTGTACTCCTGTGAAATTTCTGATAAAGAAGATTTTTTGAGCATACAATGATGTCGATCCATTCTGAATACTTTTGTGATCTGGCTCTTGCTTGCTCCTTCACATCCCACCTGAATCTAAGGGTTGTAGCACCACACCGATTTGTATATTATAGAGTGAAAAGCTGCCTATGAGCACCGCTCAGCCCAATTAAATTTTGGTCTGGATGCAAGGTCTCATCTCACACCTGGAACACAAGGCTGTATACTGTATGTAGCCGAGACTAACTACAGTAGATGCAACGAGCCCAAAAATTGTGCCTAAAAAAATAGTTTTTAGGGTTAACCCAAATATACAATATAAAAGTTACAGTAAAGTTGGAGATCAACTTAAAGGACTTAAATGAGTGGCAATACATATGTAATTAGATTCGTTCGGCTTTGTTTTTTGGACAAAATTTTGTTTGAATATTGGCAATGAATACGAAACAAATAATTATAATGAAAAAATTAATACATGTATAATGTCACGTTTTTGAATTTAAGAACATCCAAATTTATTGAGAATAGCTGTGGTTGTAGCAGGTGGTCAGTGCATCCTCAACAACCACAAGTCATCTGCTGTAAGCAAATTTCCCGCTGACAAAAGAATGTAAACAAAATACAGTAAGTGGCAGTGAAAAAATAGAGTGGGAGGTCTCCCCCAATTCATATCAGGCCCTATGGGTCTGGTTTGGATTGAGGGGATGCTCACGACAATATTTCTAATATGGCATGGTGTCTAGTGTTGAGCAGAATATGCCATATTTGATTTCGCGATATATCTCGAATATATAGTCGAATATTCGAGATATATTCGCTAAATACGAATATTCGTGATATTTTTTGGAAATGAAATTATTGCGAATTTTCGCTATCGCGAATGCGAATTGCGAATGCGAATATTCGAGAAATGCGGAATGGAGCACTCTGATTGGCTCAGAATATTCGTGATATATTACAATATAAAATAATTGCGAATATTCGGCAAATGCGGAAGGAGCACTCTGATTGGCTCAGAATATTCGTGATATATTACAATACACAATAATTGCGAATATTCGAGAAATGCGGAATGGAGCACTCTGATTGGCTCAGAATATTCGTGATATATTACATTACAAAATAATTGCGAAATTTCGAGAAATGCGGAATGGAGCACTCTGATTGGCTCAGAATATTCGTGATATATTACAATGTAAAATAATCGCGCGATATCGCTATTGCCGAATAATCGCATTGCGATTTTTCGGCAATATAAAATGAGCGCTGCAGCTACTCGGCCCAAGGTCTCTAATCATACCAGCAATGCTTTTAGACGTCGATGGGGATCTCTAGGATGTGATCTGTTCTAAAAAAAAAATTGAAAAAATTTGAATATTCGAAATAGCGAATATTCGCCGCGATATTCGTGTTATTCGCGAATACTCGAATATGCAATATTCGTAGCGAATATTCGCAATGCGAATATTCGTGAGCAACACTAATGGTGTCCCCCTCAAAATTCATTCCGGACTCTTAGCTTAGCATGCAACCTGATAGGCCAGGAAAGGGGGGGGGCGACGAGAGAGCACTCCCCCTCCTGAACCATACCAAACCAATGCTCTCAACACAGGGGGGGTGCTTTGAGTCAGTGGGGGCTCTGCCCTCCCACCCCAAAGCACCCTGTCCCCTTGTTGATGGGGACAAGGGCCTCTTCCCTACAACCCTGGGCTTATTGTAATCTGTCAACCCCCCACTTTGCAACCGTGCTATAGCCGAAAGACTGCTACACTGCAGGCTTAAAACGTTCCCAGGGGGCACTAATTATGATCGCCTAGTCCTTGAGACTGAGCTGATTACAGAGCAGGGTAAAGGGCCAATCACAGAGGGCCCTTTACCACGTGATCAGCTGTCAGCCAATGACAGCTGATCACAGGAGGAAACAGAAGTCGGTTACGGTCTTTATTTTTCACACTGTCAGTGTGAAGAGAAGAAAGCCGTTAACTGGCTTCTGTTAGAGGGACATCAGTCCTCTTATTGATCACCAGCGCTGCCAATTAGTGCCCATCAGTGCCACTTATCAGTGCCCCCAATTACTGCCACCTATCAGTGCCCCCATCAGTCCTGCCTCACCATTGCCTCCTGATCAGTGCCCACCAGTGCTGCCTCAGTGACCAGTGTCGCATATCAGTGCCACCTTATCAGTGTCCATCAGCGGAGAAAACTTGCTTGTTTAGCAAAATTTTATAACAATATGATTTTTCTTTTTCCAAATTTGGAGGCCCACAGACTCCCACCATCACAGCCCAGGGTTGTGAGGAACAGGCCCTTGTCCCCATGGGGACAAGGAACTTTGACGTGGAGGGCATCACCCCCCTTTTCCTGGTCTGCAAATTGGTTGATAATTTTTAGACCAACCAAATTATTCTGAAAATTTGTAATTTATTCGAAAATTATTAAACATTTTACGAAAACTAAACGAATGTATTCAGAAACTGAAACAAAATTAGTAACAACGAATCTATCCAAAACAAATCCCTCCATTCTTCACGTCTACATTTTAACATTTACTTTCTATTGCAACTTTATAGTTGTATTGTTTTTATTTATAGATTGCCTGATATAGAGTATGGCATTTAAAACATCATTTTTTTTATAAAGGTTCTATTTAATATGACATGTCAAACTGAATGTGCAACAGTCCTGTGCTGTCAAGTGTATTTTCCAAAATACATTTTGACAGAACTACAGGTAGCTCAACAAATAATGAAGAAAAAGACAATTACTGTACTCCTAACTTTCAGCTGACCATGACCCGTCCATCTGGCTCATAATAGTTCTGGTATTGGACTATTAATCATAAAATAAAATTTGGATTAATAGCACTGCATAGCAGAAAGCTGCAACTAGAAGCATGTTTTTCTTTTAGATGCCGAATTTTCACAATTATGTAAAAACAATATTTGGCAGGAAATGCTTATAGTCAGGGATACATAATTCACGCATTTAGAGCATTTCTAAAAAGAAAAATCTGCTCTGCCAGGAGTCTTCTGAAGACTTTGAGATTAAACCCTAAGTATTATATATATGAAACAACTACCCTGCTAATGGTTGGATCATCAGGCTCCACAGAACTAAGAGCAGTAGGGATAAGCTTAAAGTGGTTGTAAACTCTTTACATATACCCAGTGAAGTGATTGAAACACAGAGATTAACTTTGGAAATGCCAATAAAAACCTGGGTGTGTCAGTACATTTTTTTATGTCAGGTCAGTAAATTTCAATTCTGATAGATTGGCAACACTGGTTTCGAGCATGGCCTTCTAGCTAGATATAGGACTGCATGATATTAATATGCAATATTTAATTGATTTAACCCGATTGAAAAAAGTTTCATGTATTTTTTTTGGTCCTAAAGTATCTAAAGAAAGTATGCACAAACCATTTTAAGAAAATAACTGCAGTAAACTTATATGGAGTTACTTATTAAGTTGCTCATGTATTTATGAACTTTGCATTCTATAATAGATTTTAGAAAATTGCACAAAAAAAAAAAAAAAACTGTAGGTCAAGCAGTTCATGTTCTACTATAATATGCCACCATTTTCTATTGTCTTACTCAGAGTAGTTACATTTAAGAAGAATGACATTTCAGAAGCTCGTATGATATTTAAGAAAAGGTTAAGACATTATGAAGATATGTTCAGTACTGAAATTACACTTTAATTTGAGGTAACACCAAATATAGCAGAAGCATACAATTCTCAGAAGAAGATTAGGCATTTTATTCTGTATATCAAAAGCAGCATTACAAGTTCTTGCATAGATAAAAGGTGTTCAATTGCAATCACTTTTTATGAATCTAAGAAAGTTATAGCATGTCTATAGTTGAAAAAATGTTTTAGGTGATGCTTCAGTAAGCATTGCGCTTTCATCAGGGAAATGGCTTTAGGCAAACCGCGCCTGAACTAGGTCATGTGAACTACAGTGGCTGAAGTATACAATATATTTTAAAGTTTATTTTCACTTTTGCTACCAAATTTGCATAACACCTACTTTTAATGTGTTACGTGTTCTTATTAAAGTGTTTGTTAACCCCCCAAAATATATGCAGATCTTGCTCCCTTAAAGCAGATTACACAGCACAGTGTTTGTGCTATGTAATCTGCGCCCTCTAAACTGTAAAAAAAAAAAGCTGAACATTGCACTTCTTGTATACCCCCTCTAAAAACGGACCACAAGAACCAGTGCAGCTCCGCCCTGATCACTGTGGTCAAAGTGCCTCCCTCTGTGTGTCCTCCATGTCAGTGTCAAATGTGTCCGCCATGTCACGATAAAAAAAATGCAGATTCCCTTAAAACGATCCTTAAAACTATCCCTTGGCTTGTTTAACTGCTAAAAAAATACATTCATTTGTAAATAAGTAAATTTGTACACATTTCAGCTTTATGCATTTGTGAACTGTAATGATTATGTCTTTTCTCACTGGGAAGCATTTTGCTTGCATTACTAGTTAAAGGCAAGTAGTGCAGCAAGCATTCACATGAGATGATCTGTAGGTTCTGCCATCAAAGTTGCGCAGTCATTGCACTCAAAAAAATTCACCCAGAATTGGCATTTCTTGGTTTGGGATTTAAATATGCTTCAAGGCTCCATATAAATTTTAAAGTGAAGCTTCACCCAAAAGGGGAAGTTCAGATTTAAGTCCTCCTCCCCCAATCCCCCCCCCGCCACATTTGGTAGGTAGTTTATTTTTATTCCTCTGCCTCTCCCTCCTCTCAGTCTTCCAGTAAACATTTCACAGGTCCCAGAGGACTGTGGGACCATTTGCAAAGCACAGTGTAGCTCACACATGCAGAACTAAACCAGGTGAAGACGGCACTGGATCCCTGGACATGTCAAGGTCCTGGATTTGTAGCAACTGACTCCTCATTTTTCCCCAGAGTGGAGAACCACTAAGTAAATCAGGGTACCAAAATCTTTACAATTCTATCTAAAAAATCTATTTCCAATGAGCTGGCTTTAAATATTTTCAGTTATAATTTTTTTTTTATTACTACAGGTACTTCTGTATAACCGTCGGTTTACGCAGCACTTTACATTTATATCAAATTCAAAAACAAAAATAGAATAAAATGAAAAATGGTGCGTCAAACGGCCTAGAGGCACCTCTCGGCACCAAGTTGCTGTACTATCTCAAAATAATATATAATGCTGATAATATTATTTAACAGTAGAACAATGTCAACAAAGAGAAACCACTGTCACTCTTTGATAAGAGGATCAGTGGCAGAAAGCAGCTATCTTAAAACTACCATCACGGCGATCCGGAAGTGACGAGTGCGCTCCACAGGTGGTTCACACCAGGAAGGAAAGACGTTTTACTATTCACACGCTTACTTCAGGGCTTTTTGGACACCTTTTGGAAAGGCACTTTTTTGCTCTGTAATTTCTACTAATGGTACGTGCATGATGAGCGGGGGGTGTATTTATTGTTAAGGGTGTATATATATTTTCATATTAAATGGAATTACACTATTGGAGTTTACTTTATTTTATATGGAATTTCTACCCTGACTGACCCCTGCTTGCTTGACGGATGCTATGGCGATAAAGTTTACGCAAGGCCTATTACTAGTTGCCCACTGGCGAGTTTGTACCCCGAAGGGGAGTGTGCCTCACATGTGGTGGAATGCTGGGACAAGGTGTAGGATCTTGTGAACTTTCTTTTAAGAAGCAGCTATCAAAGCTATATAATTTTAAACATACCGTCATTCATGAATTTATGATGTTGGACTTTAAACCAATTTTATTTTAATTAGCGCTGTCTATCATTTGGACTTTGTTCTTATGTGATATTTTTATTTAAAAATAGAATAAAATCGAAAATAAAATCTACCGTATTTACCGGCGTATAGCACGCACTTTTTCCCCCTTAAAATCAGGGGGAAATCGTGGATGTGTGTTATACACTGATCCCTGCTCCATCATAGGAGCCAAGCCAAGGGGCAGGACTGAGAGACGAGCCGAATACACAGGGACATCGGCTCTGTATCTCGGTGGCGCTAAATTTAAAAAGACATTGTGCTACAATTTTGGGCAAGGTGCAGATGGATGCTGTGCAAGGCTGCAGAAGGGCGCTGTGCAAGGCTGCAGAAGGGCGCTGTGCAAGGCTGCAGAAGGGCGCTGTGCAAGGCTGCAGAAGGGCGCTGTGCAAGGCTGCAGAAGGGCGCTGTGCAAGGCTGCAGAAGGGCGCTGTGCAAGGCTGCAGAAGGGCGCTGTGCAAGGCTGCAGAAGGGCGCTGTGCAAGGCTGCAGAAGGGCGCTGTGCAAGGCTGCAGAAGGGCGCTGTGCAAGGCTGCAGAAGGGCGCTGTGCAAGGCTGCAGATGGACGCTGTGCAAGGCTGCAGATGGACGCTGATAAGGGGCTTTTAAAATGCAAGTTTTTGTTGCTTTAAACTTCCCTCCTAATCATTTTTTTCTTAAAAACTTTCCTCCTAAACTTGGGGTGCGTGTTATATGCCGGCGCATGTTATACGCCAATAAATACGGTAATAGAAACTATTAGAATAGAGTAAAACAGAACAGAAAATAAAAATACAATCAAAATAGAAAATAAAGGAATAAAATAACAGAATAGGAAATCAAATAGAAACAAGAAATCAAATAGAAAATTAGGGAATAGAATAGAAAATAAAAATATAAATAAATAGAAAATAGAAAAGAATAGAGTAAAACAGAACAAAATAGAATAGAAAATAAAACAGAATAGAAAGAATAGAACCGTCTTCCAAAATTCCAAAAACAGAAAACATTCAAATTTCAATGCCAATTCGAATCGAGTTAGAAAACAAACGAATTTAAACAGATCAAAAACATTTTGTTTCCCATTCTGCACATTACTATATTGCCAAACTTAAAAACCAGTAGGAATGGAGTCCCATGGCATAGTACAGGGAAGCTGGATTTAGCAGATGGGATTTTGGTTTAAATCCCAAATCTTATGTTTGGACAAAAAAATGGTTTCCATGTAAATGTCTTTCTGCAAGGTGGTCTAGCCTGCATACACTTTAAAAACATCCCAGTAGGTTAAAAGCAATACAATGGCATAAAACTTTCCCTAGGTTATTGGTATCTAGGCAGCACTGTATTGTTAGAGAAGGTTTCTGCTTCATTAAATAAAGACTACTTAACCCATCCGATTTAAAAAAAATTGGAGGTGTGCAATTACCATTCCAAACAAAAGCGCCAGCGTCTCATAATCAATCCACTCCACCACTTTCACCAAACTGGGTCTCTGCAATCAAAATACAAAGCAATGTGTTAAGTATGGCTGTTAATTACCCATATAATGATTAGCTGCACAAAAGATTCACTCCATTTAATAATCAACAATTCAAATATGCATTAATAAATGGTAATTATCATTTATATGAATAATTCCACTGTAGCTTGTTCATGGTCATTTGGAGACTAATTTCTTCTTTGTGCATTTTTTGCTCAACTGTTTTTCAGTTATTTGGCTTTTTTTTATTTAAAAACAACCCTGTTGTAGTATAAAATGAATATCATCTAGCACAGATTTGTAAATTTCAGGAAAAACATTCAGTTAATAGTAGATGTATTATAAATCCATTATATCCAGTAAACATTTGGCCGTTCCTTAACCACGGTCTTATGCCTTGTGCACACAATCTGTTTTCCCGGCAGTAAAAAGTCCGCTGGGAAAACCAAAAGTCTGCATATGTGGGGAACCTGCTCAGTAGCTTTTCCCCCTACACACGGCCATTTTTTCTGGCAGGAAAAACAGCCATGAGAGCTTTGGTTGGGAAACCCGGCCATGTGTATGCTCCACTGCAGGCTTTCCCCATAGAAAAATTGCGAATTGGGAATCCCGGCAGGAAAAAATAAAACATGTTCTCATTATTCCCAATGGTTTTCCTGTTGGGAAAACTGCCATGGAGCATACACACAGACAGTTTTCCCCCGGCAAAAGCTGTCATGGCAGTTTTCCAGACGGGAAAACTGGTCGTGTGTATGAGGCATTACTGAAGAATCCTTTAGTGACTTATGTGTAGCTATTAGGGTTGCCCCGATACCAGTATCGGGACCGATACCGAGTATTTGCGGGAGTACTTTTACTCCCGCAAATGGCCCCGCTGCCTCAATAGAATACTTGCCGCCGCCGCGACAGCCGCGCGAGGGGAACATCACAGCTTTCATTTGAATAGCTGTTTTCCCGGCCGCGCATAGACACTCCACTTGCTCGGGATTGGATGGGTGATCGTGATCTGTCCAATCCCGAGCAAGGGGGAGCGTCTATGCGTGGCAGGGAAAACAGCTATTCAAATGAAAGCTGGGATGTTCCCCGCATGCTGTTAAACCATGCGGCGGCAGCTTTCGTTGCGGCGGTGGCTAGGTATGGGGGGACATGGCTGGGGGGACATGGCTGGGGGGACATGGCTGCATATGTAGGGGACATGGCGTAGGGGACATGGCTGCATATGTAGGGGACAAGGCTGCATATGTGGGGGACATGGCTGCATATGTGGGGGACATGGCTGCATATGTGGGGGACATTTAAAAAAAGTATCGTATTCGGTACCGGCGAGTACTTGAAAAAAAGTATCGGTACTTGTACTCGGTCCTAAAAAAGTGGTATCGGGACAACCCTAGTAGCTATATAATCTGTTCTTAATGCATGTAGCCTGGCTTGGTTTCATCAATGTTCCCGTTTTTTGGCATTTGACATCTGCTTCCAGACAAACCCGATTATGTCTGTAAACAAAAACATCTACACTTTCCAGCATTGGCATATGCAAAATGAGTCTTTTCTGCTATCAATTACTTGTACACTGAGCCAGGCATGATTGTACCAACTCCTGTGCACCATTCAAGCGGCCAAACAAAGCGAACCTGGAAGGAAGACTGAGTGAAGATGGAAGCGCTCCCACACTGACAGTGTTTGAGGTCTTTCTTTGACAGTCAAGTATCATAATGTGCTAGTATGTATTGCATACTAACACAATATTTCTTGAAAACAAGTCCTTACTGACCTGTATACCTGCAGGTACTGTGGATACATATATCCTCAAATTACACAGAAGCATGGAAGCTCCCCTTTACAGAGCACATGCACTGTGTTTAGAAGTCTGCCAAATCAGGTGGCCACTGCTGGGGAGGGGGCAGAGTGAGCTGAGCGGCTGAGAGAATTAACACATTTTATCTCCTGGAACTTTGAGGATAATTTCCTCCATGGTGCCTTTAACAGAGGCCCCTAAGGTTTGTTTTTATTAATCCATAGCCACCAAGGTAAACTCATTTACCACCACCTCCCCAGCTGCATACTTTTTTTTCTAGAAACACTGGTGGAGGCTTCAGCACTAAAGTAATTAAGTAGCTAGGAAAAAACGGGAAGGGGTATGGTTGGCACAGTTCAGCTTGGGGGGTGGGGGTGTAAGGCCAAGAGTAAATTTACTCCCATCCTTTAAATAACAAAAAAAAAATGGATGTATTATGTAGCACAGTTTGGACAAAATCAGTTAAACAAGGCATAAAATGCTACAATAAATTGAAAGACTGGCTTCAGACATAAACGTTTTCTATGGGCAAAAAAACTAGATGCATTATAATTTTATACACACACACACACACACACACACACACACACACACACAGTGGTGTATTTTGGTTTTGTGCTGTCCTAGGCAAGAATGAAATTGGGTGTGTCCCTCCATTCAATTTTGTCCCACCCCTTCCTGTCGACACCCACAACCAGCCAATCATACCAAAACAAGGGATATTACTATGTTTTTTCTTTTATGAAAATAAAAATTACAACTTACTTTTTGTTATATAGGTACTATTTTTTTTATTATTTATTTACCAAAAAAAAAGAACACATTTTGGGGGTGGGGCTTTTGAGAGAAAACCGGTGGTCCAAGCAGACCTCCAATGTCTCTTTTTTTGGCATTCTCTCTATTCATCCAGACCTCCCGAACTAGCATGAACAATAAATTATATCAGACATATTTAGAAGCAGATATTCTTTAATGTGAACCTGTGCTTCTGTCCTCGTCAGACAAATTAATGGGTTTACTTTAATGCCGACCTCACCGTTGCTTAACATAGAAAAAGGGGCAAATTATTATTAGCATAATATTTTTTTAATGCTAGATCACATCTAAACTGATGAACTGTGATACATCAATATTTGTTTAACCATACGAAAATATTTTTAGCACATTTAAAAGGCTCCATAATTCGATTAGCTCTTGAAAAAAAATAACTTTTAATTAAAGATTTTCTTTGGTGTCATTCTTAAATCCCATTAAGGGATTTTCTAACAAAAAGAAAAAAAACACTAAGTGCTACCTAATAATTGTAATTTTCCTGTGTGTTGTAGAACATCTGGTACTTTTATTTCTGCTTAATAAGGCTTACACAAATGGTCCCAAAAAAGGTACCAATCTGTATAAAATGTAGTGGATTCAAATTTAAACTGTACATGCCATGCATGCTTAGTATAAAAAAAAAACTTAATGTGTTCTAAAGTTACGTTTTAAAAAGAGACATTTTGCTTATTTCATGTCTTTTTATACAATATGCAAGTGCTAGAACTACCACATTAAGCCAAAATAAGATTGAATAATATGCTTACAGTCCTACTCCGTATATTTTGAGCTCTGTAGGCTCCATTTGACAAGTATCAGTACTTAAACGGAAATTGTAAAAGAGTAACAGTCTCTTCTGAATATAAACATTGCTTAGCAAAAAAATGCTTCCTGCGAGAAGACAAATCAATTGACTTAGATGTTAACAACAAGGTCCAGTGGTCAGCAAACTTTTGTCTGTATACCACTAGTTCATAAAGTGTTAGGTTATTACCCACTTAAGACCCGGACCAAAATGCAGGTAAATGACCAGGCCCCTTTTTGCGATTCGGCACTGCGTCGCTTTAACTGACAATTGTGCGGTCGTGCGACGTTGCTCCCAAACAAAATTTGAGTCCTTTTCTTCCCACAAATAGAGCTTTCTTTTGGTATTTGATCGCCTCTGCTATTTAAATTTTTTTGCGCTATATACAAAAATAAAGCGACATTTTTGAAAAAAAATCTATATTTTTTACTTTTTGTTATAAGAAAAATCAAATTAACTAAATTTTAGTCAAACATTTAGGCCAAAATTAATTTAGCCATATGTCTT
Source organism: Rana kukunoris (assembly GCA_029574335.1). Taxonomy (NCBI): domain Eukaryota; kingdom Metazoa; phylum Chordata; class Amphibia; order Anura; family Ranidae; genus Rana; species Rana kukunoris. The sequence goes on along the minus strand of CM056050.1, from coordinate 236,740,198 downwards.
TAGTAAAAAAAAAAAAAAAAAAAAATTGCAATAAAAATAGCGGGAACAGCGACACTAATACAGCGATCAGAAAAATGATCGCTTAGTGATGCTGGCAATAGGGAGTTAAAGGGTTAACTAGGGCAGTGATCAAGGGGTTAAAACCTTATTAGGGGGGGTACGGGGGCTACCCTGAACCTAACACTGACTGTCACACTGACACTAAATACAGTAATCATACATGTGTGATTACTGCATTCAGTGACACTGTGACAGAGGTGAGGGGGTTGTGATCGCAAGGGGTTAATGTGCCTGTGTGTTGTGCAGACTTACTGTGCAATGTGATCTCTCCTCAGCGGTGGTTGAAAAAAACACAGAGAGTAGAGATCACATCACTTCCCTCTTCCTGTGTTTACACAGGAGGAGGAAGTGCACTGCAGGGGAAGCCCGCGCATTGGCTGGGAGCGATCCGGAGGGGGCAGACAAAAACGAATAGCCGCCCCCTTGTCCCGGATCGCTCTTACAGCCGCAGGGACCGCCGCATGTACCGGGGGGGGTCCCGATCAGACCCCCGACCCACCTCAAGGCACCAACGTATATATACGTTGATGTGCCTGTCGGTGCCATTCTGCCTACGTAAATGTACATGCGGCGGTCCATAAGAGGTTAAAGAAATTAAAGCCCAATTTAAGTTTTGTGTTAAATTTCAGAGATGACTAAAGGGTGCATGAAACATATTGAGGTCTCACTGCTATTTGCAAATAACTTCACCTACAACAGAAGTATAAAATATTCAGATCTAATGGCCAGGGCTACCCGGAGGACCACTGCTATCTGTGTGTAATCAGCAGTCTCTCTTCAGTGGTCCAACAACCCCTCTCTGAGTTACAGGCTGTATAGCTGTGCAATTTGCATAGTGCATGCTCCCTGCTTATTGCACAATTGTAGCAGTGACGCAACAGGAAATGTGTTGCACCACTTCAGTGAGATTTTTACACACACACACGGCCATTGATAGAAGCCATGGGGCCATAGAACAAGTACAGCCGACCTGACTGTGGTGCCTGCGTTGCTGAAGGAGGCAGACAGTGATGAAGCTGCTGTAACCGATATTGTCATTATTAGCAAACGCAAGCGGGGTGGTATTAATCCCTCTGCACTCTGAATTAGAAAAAAATCCCTACATGACACAGCTTTCCTGGGCCCCTGTGAATGACCAGATGGGACCCAGGTAGCATGATTTGGACCATCCAGCATGCCGTTGGGAATGGGGGAAACATTAAAAACGGGCCTGCAGCAGCATCAAGAGGATCATTGTTCATGATACGACAGTACAGCCGGCCCTCCTTTGGGACTGATGGGGCCCGGGCACTGTACAGGCGGGCCAGCTGTACTGCCTTAGCAGCCCTGCACACACACTATTACTGGTTCTCCCTGAAGCCTGACACAAGACTCTGAAGATTTTACGTTGTTTAACAATTATTAAACAGGTTTCAATCTGGCTTTAACACAGCAAATTTTAATAAAATAAGGTTACATTTCTTATTGTTACTTGAGAATCTGGCCCAATCTAATGTGTGGCATATTTTAGGATTTATTATAGGCACAAGCGAGACCAGAAATATTGAAATGAATATCCATTCATTTTGAACGGTTAGCTTCAAGTACAGTGTCATGAACCAAAAAGGAAGTGTTTTTTTTTTATATCAATATTAGAGACCGTTTACAAAAGGGTCTTTTTTTTTTTAAACATGTTATACTTGCCTGCCCTGTGCAATGGTTTTGCACAGAGCAGTTCCAACCCTCTTCTATGGTCCCCTGCAAGCGCTCATGGGTAATTTTCTTCTCAGTGTGCCACCTTGGGAAGATGCACAAAGGTAAAAACCCTGTGTGCGGCAGCAAACCCCACCCAATACTTACCTGAACCCCCTCTTGATCCAGTGATGTTTACGAGAGAGTGTTGGCCCTCCAGGGAGTCTCACTCCCGATAGGCTTTTGGCAGCAGGGGAAGCCATTGGCTCTCGCAGAGATTGCACAGAGAAGGCAAGTATAAAATGTTTGTTGTTTTAGAAGAAAAAAAAAACAAGATTTTAATATCGCGTTAGTAAACATTGAGACTGAAAAGTAAATCTACAAAAATTCACACTTCTTGAGGTCTAGAAGGGAGTTTAAATTTGCACATATTTAACATCAAGATATACAGACTGTGAAATCAATAATTTCTCCAGATAAAGAATACACAAATCAATGGCAACTTGGATTTTTAGGTGGTCATTTATCCTAGTTAATAGGTTTAGTAGATTTAACAGTTCGGACCATACAATATTTGCTAGTAATGTGTAGAAGCTAGAGTGTACTCTATTCTCCCTAGATGCCATGCTTCAGTATTTTGCTAAAACAAAGTTTGAAGATTTTAATATTTAGTGTTAACTTACATCACCCACAGCTGCCAAAGCTGCCAGCGCTGCCAAAGAGCCCAACATTGCTGCTAGTGTTCTGTGCACAATCTAAGTGAAGAAAAAAAAAACACATTTAAAAAAAAAATGTATTTCAAAAGACTATGCATCATTGGTTTGTGTTCACCAATTTGTAAAATATGGCACTGTATGGATATGGAATAGTTTGCCCCCATACAATTAAAGCATAAATGTGGGGGGAACGACCACACACACACACACACACACACGTGCATTTTTCCCTATGTTTTGTCAGTGAAAATTCTGCAAGCTCAGAACATTTCAGGCCGCGTACACACGACCGGTTTCCTCGGCAGAATTCAGCAAGAAACTCGATGGGAGACTTATTCTGCTGAGGAAACCGGTCTTGTGTACACTTTTCGCCGAGAAACCCGTCAAGGAACTCGTCGAGCCAAAAAGAGAGCATGTTCTCCATTTCCTCGATGGGCAATGGGAAAATTTGGCTCGACAAGTTTTTTGCCTGCCGAACAAGGAACTCGACGGGGAAAACTATGTGTTTTGCCCGACGAGTTTCTCGGTTGTGTGTACGCGGCCTTAGTCCTACCAGAAATGCAGTGTAATCCTAACTTTTAGTTAGGAATTGCACCTAAGAGCCTCTCTGCTGCACTTAAAGGATAAGTTCACCTTGTAAAAAAAAAAATATTATTTACTAGGAGCTAGGGATGAGCCGAACACCCCCGCGTTCGGTTCGCACCAGAACCGTCGAACAGACCGACCGTTCACGCAAACATTTAGTACCCCATTGAAGTCTATTGGACTCGAACGTTCCAATTCAAAAACGCTCATTTTAAAGACCAATATTCAAGTTATTGTTGAAAAACAATGTAACCAAAAAGTGAGATCGCGCTAAATGCATATAAATGACTAGAAATGCTGATTAAGCATGTGCACAGGTAAATAATTCCAACATATATAAGTCCATCAGCATATGGAAAAGTTCATTGTTCAGTGATCCCACATGTGCCAATAAATCAAATTGGAAAAGTGTGATATAGATGAAACCTCCACCGAAATCATATGTAGCCTCTTACCAAAAAGCCATGAAATGTGAGCATGATACGGTCTGTGATGCTGGGTGATGGTCACAGGGGAGTTCCAATGTATATAGCCTGGTTGTCAGATGTAAAGTATCTCCCGATGGGTCATCAACAGGCACATAAAAAACAAAGGCCTGCCAAATGATTTGTAAATCTGTTCAACCAGCCTTGTGATTCAGGCACCCCTGTCAGAGAGCAAAGCCGGGTCGGTGATCTCACTGATCTCCACTGGAGTTGAAGTAAACCTACCACCTCCTCCTTCACCACCAGGATGGGCAGCTGCAGAGCAGGACTCCTGAAAAAATTACCATTTTTAAAACTTTTTTCCATTGATACATGTTCCCTCGGGCAAGACCTGGGTTCTCAAAGACGTTTTCACAGGCAAACTATAGACACCCAGCAGGTACAATATTTAAAGTCATTTTTTTTTTAAGTTAAGCATCATTAAAATCAGTGAGCAGTGATTTTATTGATGCTTAAATAAAAAATAAAAAAGTTCCTTTAAATATTGTACCTGCTGGGTGTCTATACCTGTGATAACGTCTTTAAATCATCTGCCTGCCAGTAAGAACTGATCTATCTAAGCTATACAGTGTATAAATATATGTACAACTCCTAGGGATGTATATATATTCTCTACACACTGTAAATTAAGCTAAACTGACTAGCCTGCCTGCCTGCTCCATCTAGCTATCTAAAAAGACAGTCTCTGTCTCTCTGACTGCTTTCATTAACAAGCCAAAACACACTACACGAGGCCGCCCAGCAGACGGCCTTATATAGTGTAGGACGTGTGCTAAAGCCCTGAGCCATAATTGGCCAAAGCCACCCAGGGTTTGGCCAATTATGGCTCTTCGTTTTTTGCGCGCTGTGATTGGCCAAGCATGCGGGACATAAAGCATGCTTGGCCAATCATTAGTGCGCAATGCCGCAGTGAATTATGGGCCGTTTTGCCTCACTCGAATTTGGCGTGAATGACCGCTTTTGTTTGAATTTCGTTGAAGGTACGAACAGACAATGTTCGAGTCGAACATACGTTCGCATCGAACTCGAAGCTCATCCCTACTAGGAGCTTGCAAATATCACATAGGCAAGCTTAGGCTCCTGCAGACTGTCAGTGTATATGCCTCCTTGTACCTTATACAGGCAGGCAGTTACACAATAGGAAGCATCAATGAACCACCTAGAGTGACAACAGCACCCTTGTAGTTCATTGAGAACTCCAGTCAACAGCCAGAAAGGTTGTGGGTCATTGTAGTTTGCCTATTCACAGAACTCTGTGAATGAATGATGCATTGTGACAGTGGGTGCAGAGATAACAGAGGAATGGGTTGGAGAGATGTGCAACAGTAACATGTTAGACCATAATTACGGCTGTAACTTGTTACAAAAGGTGAACATATCCTTTAAATCCAAACCAATGTCAATCAATCGTGCCAGAGTTCTTCCTTGCTTGACTAGGAATACCGTCCTTGTATGTTATGGAAACAAGAATATTAGGTGTTCTATAGTCCAGTAGGAAGAACTCAAACAGGACTGATTTCCTGAGTTGTCAAACAGGATTTTAGGAGCCAAGTACATTTTGGCCAGGATCACCAGATATTTTTCTGCAGTCACAGCATTTTAAATAGGGATAACATGTAGGAAAGTGTATATTACAGAGATGTACTGCAGATTTTAATGTTTTTCTCAAACATACATTGGTTAATTATATTAAAGTGTACGTTTTACATCAGCCTTAAACACAGACAAGCCAGCTTTCAAGCGAGTTCCAAAACTCCAGTGCAGGCTTAGCTGCCAAATGGAAATGGTTTGCGATAGATAATGCAAACAGGTAAAATGGGAAAATAGAAAATACAGCAGCATTGTGGGTTACTAAGGAAACAAATATGTTATATGTATTGTGTGCACTCATTAGCAGGCAAGGTGTACACCAATCTGTATATTGTAAAAGTGTTTATTGTGGAGTAGATTAAATAATCAGGGTGGCTTACCTCAAATATAATTAGTGCATAAACTCCTGCTAAGATAACGGCTGCAATAGTTACTTGGGTCTCTATGCTCGCACTGAGGTATTGATGAGATAAAGATAGTGGAACGAGCGGAGTCTCCTGTAGAAAGGCTTGAATATTTATCGAGATCGAGTCACTAGAGTGAATATAAAACACGCTTTTATTTAGTGCTTAAAGGAAATTAAATTTGATATTCAAATAAACAAAAAAAAATTACAGATAGGGCCATTACTGCAAGAGGAACATAAGCATTTCCTGTATGTTTGAACACTAAATCACCTCCAAGTTCTTAGCACGTACAGGAACAATTGAAAAAAAAAACGAGTGCAAGATTTTAAACGATGGTAGTAAACAACAAGATAAAACCCTGTCCGATGAAGCTTCCTAAATATCAACTAAAAGTCTATGAAATATCAGCAGGGAATTTAAAAGTGATTCTAAAGGCGGATTTCTTTTACAAGTTTTACACATTCTCTGAATCAAGGTAAAAAAAGCCCAATCTTGATCCAGCAATGTGCATGAGAGAATCGGGGGATGTAGTCCCAAGGAAGGGGGCAAGCACACTTACTAACCCCCAGCCAGAACAGCTTGGATGATGGGGGCAAGCTTACCGAGGAGAAACAGCAAGTGAGAAATTCAGACAAAGAATAAAAAAACATTTGAAAAAAAAAAAATCGAAGGAAAAAAAAAAAAAAAAAGGTATACACTAGCTTAAAATAAACCTATTTAGAAAAAAAATAAAAAAAACTTTACAACCCCTTTAAAACAAGTAGAAAAAAAAAGTGGAGGGAGGCGCCTCTCTCGTAGTATTAAAACAGTAACATTTATTGCAAAAAAATTTAAAACACTAGATATAAGTGGGAGTCACGCTCATCATAAGTATGTAGTCCTGGAAGTTCTACTGGTCGCGCGAGGAGCCTGTGGGACACAGTAGAACTGCCAGGACTACATACTTATGAGGAGCGTGACTCATATTTATCATGCAAGTGTGTTTAACCTTATGCAATAAATATTACTGTGTTAATACTACACTTAGAGAGGTGCCCCCCCTTGTTTATTTTATATATTTTGCAGAGTTGCTGGACACACTCTGTTGATGGTTGCCTCTTTAAATCACCCCCTTACCCTGGTTCAACTTTGTTTTTACCTGAAGACTGACTAATCAAATGTACATGATTACAAACTAAGGGCATTGCCCCCTGGAGTGCCAGATACCCAATTTACCTTCACTTTAAAACAAGTAGAGTCAGTTTGAGGTAAACAGTCCCTTTAAAAAGAAAGAAACTGCACTGAACAGTGTAACCAAACTAGTAGTGGCAGTAGGGTGACCACATTTCCAAACTACCATTCAGGGACACCCCCCTTCCCAAAAATCTGCTTGTGCTGTAACAAATCACAGCACAGTGTTTGGACACAAGAAGCAGGATTTATGATTTCTCCAATCACAAGCAGGGGTCGGGTTTTTGCTCCTATAGGCTTTCCCGGCCAGGACAAGTACTGTCAGTGAGTAAAGCAGTGATGTGACGGCCTTTTTTGGGGGCATTCGTTTGGCTTGGAGGGTGGCTGTGTCAGTTTCATTCCGGGACACTGTATTGTGCTGCAACGAAGGTGCCCGGGACAGACCTGCAAAAGGGCAGTCCCAGTCCGGGACACGTGGTCACCCTAAGTGGCAGCCTGCTAAAGTATAATAAATAAGTCAGGGCATTGACTCAGTGTGTAGCCGCTCCATCCTTTCACATTCCCATGCAGCTAGAGCAGTCTGCAGGGAGGTCACAGTAATGCTGTATGGCATAGTAATAACAAGAATTACAAACCAAGGAAGGATATCCCGTATGAATGTATTACATTGTTGTGTATTTAAGAATTTGCCTGCAGTTCAGTTTTATCTAAATTCATTGTCAAATCACACATATAGTTTATGTACTTCAGACAGCCAAGAGATTTGCTTCAAAATAGAAGAAGGTCACATCAAATGACCTCTGCGGATGTAAGGAAAAGGTAGAGCCACTATTCCTGCACATTGCTCCCAAGTTCAATGGGCAAACCACATTAATAATGCATTGTAATGATCAGATAAAACTTTAAAACCAACAAAAAAAAAGAAAAAAAGAAAATGGCACCTGGTCCCTTATTTGAAACTAACCCGTTTAGAATTTCAAATGTCCTTTGCTTTACAATGTGTTCATTTTTTCTTGGGTTCAACGCTAGAGTCCAGTTATAGATAACCTGCAAAGCCCCAAAACACATATGTGCATTAGTTTATGCATTTTCAAAGGCATTCTCTACTATTTGAGATTTTAAAACACATCATCATATAAAGTGCCCATATGCTCTGAGTAACTAGTATTGCAAAATCTTGTTTCTCTGGAAAATAAATTGGAATCTGTCACCACCTCATCTATTGCAATATGATGATTCCATAGCATTTTAATGTGTTAATGCAAAGAAAATATGCAAGTTTTGCTTAATGTCTAGACACCACCCCCAAAATGTCAAAAGCATTGTAAAAAAAAAAAAAAAAAAAAAAACTTAAAAAAATATATATATATTATTTTCACATATACACATATATATATATATATACACATACATAAATACATACATAACACACACGGATGCCAGTTTCATGCAATCTCGTGTGGACTTTGGTGGCGTCATTTGGTCTTCTCGTGGGATGTTCAGAAAGCAGAGGATCCCAAATTGCAAGAAAACTTTCTTCAGCACTATGCAGAAGTATATTCTCACAGAATTCAAAATACTCTGCTTTTCAAAAATTCCACAGTAAGGTAGAGTGGTGTTACCTTCACCTTTGCAAGCCCACCAAAGTCTGGGTGTTAGCCAAGTAGTCTTTTTCATCCAATATTTAATTTTATTCTGTGTTTGCCTTTTCTGTCTAGGGGATAGTCCTTGGGCAGATCTTGCACTCTTTGAAAGTGGACGCAACTCTAATACATAGATGAAACATTCTCCAACATAAGGTGTTCCCTTTTCTTTGCAGTCTTTTCTTCTCCACATCCAAAGTCCAGAACTTATAGCGCTAGTCTTACCGTTAAGAAAACGAGGCAGAGAGGTGAAGTTATACTACTCTGGAGAGCTCAGTGAGCAGAGCGCCGATTTAAGGAAAGGGACACATCCACCTTCACTCAGAAACAGAGCGGATTCTGTCAATCATAGGCTGTGGGCTGGAGCTCCCTCCTGTCACCTTTTCTCTCTTAGAGCAAGGAAAACTTATCAGAAGTGATTCATGCCGATAGAGGAATGGGGCAAAAGACTGAAAAGCCACTTTGTGCTCTAGATAAAAACAAGTACACACAGCCAAGAGATTTGCTTTGTTCAGAGTTGATGTCTAAGATTTACAATCTTTAAAAGCTCTGCTGAAAGGTTGTAAGGCTACTTATAAACTAGTGATATTTCTAGGTTTGTATGTTTACACTACAAAATTCGATTTCTTTATCGTACATCACGGGACACAGAGCGCATAGCCATTACACTTGGGTTACATGGGTACCTTCAGGTGATGGACACTGGTGTAATCAATTTCACAGGAAGTCTCCTCCCTATATAACCCCCTCCCACTGGGAGTGCTTCAGTTTTTTCGCCAGTGTCTTAGGTGTTGGTCACGTCTAGCTGTCCCTCGGAGGTCTCGGGACCCAGGATAGCTAGCCGGATCCGTCCGAAGTGCTTCAAAGCCAAGGTGTACGGTACCCGGGCCCTGCTTGCGTGGGGTTTAGCCTACAATGCCTCTCCTTGGAGGGCTGGATTCTGGGCTCCAGTGCCTTAGTCTCTTCCAAGGACTAAACGCTACTGATGCCAGGATGCTATATAGGCCCAGGTGTGTGGGTTCCTTAACACAGGACCCCGGTCCCTGAAGGTCCAAGACAATACCCACGGAGATGGGGGAAGATTGGGCCTCTTGCAGTTTGCAATACCCTGCGGCGTGGAGCAGGTAAGAGGGAACCTGCGGGACTTGGTTCGACAGTAGGTATCCCCCTGGGGGTTCTGGGTTGGCTAATGGTATGCTTGTGCATCAGCCACTATCTCCACTATGTCTTTGAGGCAGGATGGGATGTACTAATGTTTACCCAGATAACATGTAGGTTTATGTATGCTTGTTTAAGATATGTATATGCTACTCCCCCCAGATCTGCCTGTTAGCATGATACTGCAGCCCCACGTACTATAAAGGGGGAATGCTGGTGAAACGCCTGTTTCTTAGGAAGCCTATGGGGACAGCTTCCTCTGTGTGTGCACTACATTAAGTATTGGTGCTTACCTGGTGTCTGTTGGGCTGCTAGCGCTGGTCCATGCTTCTCCTCTGCTTTCTGCTTCCTCCATGTTGGTTTCAGCGTGGGGGGGGGGATGGGGGGGGCGGGCCAGCAGTGTCAGGTCTCAGTTAAAGCAAAGCATTTCCTGGCTGGTCATTCCCTCCTGAGAGCAGAGGAGAGAGAGGACACAGAGCGCGCAGCTGAGCCATTCTGGCTATGCAGTGACACCTAGTGGTGGTTTGTGGATCTTCAGGTCTGGACTTGGGTCCATACTGACAAAAAAAAAAAAAAAAAAAAGTTTTTTTCTTAAAGGGACTCAGCCTTAGATCCGGCAGTATCCGAGTCGGTGCAACCTTGGGCTCCGGCTAACGGCATTGGTGTTGCAATACTCACAGGATTTCCTCGGTATTGCCGCCTTCTCGGGCTTGTGGAAATTTGAAAAAAAAAAAATATATATAATTTTTTACCATAGCCTGTTCTTATTAATGATTCACTTCTAGCTACAACAGTCGGGTGTTGGCTACAGGGGTGTCTCAAGGTTGTGCAATGGCTCCCAAGGGATCAGGACCAGCTAAGACTGCAAAGGGTGCCAAAAAACTAAAGAGGTCTCCATCGGGGTCAGAGGATTTGGGCCAGGCTCCAACGGTCCCACCCTCACCAGATAGACCACCGAGTAGCATGTTGCAGGAGCCATTGAGTTTGCTAGGAGCAGAGGCGGCCCCCAATCAACCCATTCCCATTTACGTTACGGAAGAAATGCTAGCGACCACCCTGGGTGGGCTAGAGGAAAGGTTAACTGCTTTGATTGCCCGCTCTTTGCCAAGTGGCAAACGGGCTAGATCCCCGTCACCTAGATTGGTGTTTTCAGATGCAGAGGTCCTCTCTTCGGAGGAATTGGACCCACAGGGAGATCAAGGGGACCCGAGTCCCGACGGTTCAGACATTGAAGGTTCCACTGTAGATGAATTTTTTTTTTTTCGGCTTCTCAAGCGGAGAGCCTGTGGATCCAGTCTCTGATATGGTTCGCACTGCTTTTAAACTTCCAGTGTCAGAACTATTAGCCCCTGCGGTATCCTCTTTAGGTTCTTCAAAGGCACCATTAAATTGTGCATCTTTTCCGATTCACCCCCTTCTGGAGAGCGTGATTTTTTAGGATTGGGCTCAACCTGATAGGATCTTTATCCCTCCTAAAAGGTTCTCTATTCTCTATCCTATGGAAGAGGAATTTGCAAAGAAATGGGCACTCCCTACTTTGGACGCAGCCATTTCCTGCGTGAATAAATCCCTGACCTGTCCGGTTGAAAATGTCCAGATGTTCAAAGATCCGATCGACAAAAAATTGGAGACCCTACTGAAGGCTTCTTTTACCACAGTAGGTGCCGTGGTTCAGCCAGCAGTGGCAGCCATTGGCGTTTGTCAGGCGTTAAAGGATCAGACTAAACAGATATTAAGGGACATGCCGGTTCAGCAAACTCGTGAATTGGCAGACCTACCAAGGGCTCTCTGCTTTGCAGTAGATGCTATTAAGGACTCCATTCAACAGGCGTCCCGTCTATCTCTGCTGTTGGTTCATATGCGTCGCCTTTTGTGGCTGAAGAACTGGTCAGCAGAGGCACCCTGCAAAAAGCTTTTAGCAGGATTACCCTTTCATGGTGGGAGACTATTCGGTGAAGACCTAGATAAATATATCCAGACCATATCAAGTGGTAAAAGTTCTTGCTTACCTGTCAAGAAAAGACCGCGTGGGCCCGCGTTTAAGTGACAGGCCTTCGCAGGCTCGGCCCCTTCAACTTCCCGTCAGTATCGACGGCCTCCCGGGCGTTCAGCATTTAATAGCCGCCCACAAGGACAAGCCACGGCAGGCAAGAGGCCATGGTCTCGCAAGCCGGTTAAACCAGTCATCAAGTCAGATTCATGAAGGGGCGCCCCCACTCTCTTGGGTGGGGGGGAAGGCTTCGGTTTTCTCCGAAGTGTGGGAGGCCAGAATTCCCGACTCTTGGGTACGGTCCGTGGTAGCCACGGGCTACAAGCTAGAGTTTCGGGAAGTCCCCCTCCTCATTTTCAGGGGTCAAGTCTTCCAAGCGACCCATTAAAGAGGGCCTCTCTTGTAAAAGCATTGGATCGTCTCTTGCTCCAAGGAGTAATTGTAGAAGTACCAACCCAGGAATGGGGTCTGGGATTCTACTCCAACCTTTTCATAATACCAAAGCCCAATGGCGACGTCAGGCCTATCTTAGACCTCAAACGCCTAAATCGCTTTCTAAAGATTCAGACCTTTCGTATGGAGTCCATACGTTCGGTGGCAGCCAGCCTACATCAAGACGACTTTCTAGCATCTATAGACATAAAGGATGCGTATCTGCACGTGCCGATCTACCCGGAACATCACAAGTTTCTTCGTTTTATGATAGATCACCGTCATTACCAGTTCGTAGCCCTCCCTTTCGGGTTGGCAACAGCTCCGCGGATATTCACAAAGGTGTTAGCCCCGGTGCTAGCCGTCCTAAGGACAGAAGGCGTTTTGGTCCTGGCATACCGGGACGATCTCCTGGTTATCGACAGATCAGCTTCCAACCCCAATCATGCAGTAGTCCGCACAATTCGACATCTAGAGGAATTCGGGTGGATTGTGAACCAAGAAGAAATCGATGTTGCAACCCACAAAGCAGTTGGAATATCTAGGCCTTCGGCTAGATACAGACTGCCAGAGGATATTTCTACCTCAAGCAAAAGTCAGGTCATTAACTCAAACACTTCAAATGGTCTTAGGCAAGAAGAGGCCGACTATTCGCCTATGTATGCAACTGCGGGGGAAGATGGTGGCCGCCTACGAAGCAGTGCCCTACGCCCAGATCCATACCAGATATCTCCAGACAGCCATTCTCTCTGCTTGGAACAAGTCCATTCAGGCATTAGATCGTCCGTTAGTTCTCTCCCCAGGGGTCCAGCGCAGCCTGTTCTGGTGGCTGGTCCCTCAAGGTTTGTCAAAGGGGAAATCTTTTGGGCCTGGACTCTTCCCCTTCAGGGTCTGCCAGTAAGGATACAGTCCGACAATGCCACTGCGGTGGCATACATAAACCACCAGGGGGGCACGAGGAGCCTAGCGGCTCAAAGGGAAGTAAACCTGATTTTCTCATGGGCCGAAGCCCATGTACCCTGCATCTCGGCGGTGTTCATCCCAGGGATAGACAATTCTCAAGCAGATTTTTTGAGGCGTCAACAGTTGCTCCCGGGGGAGTGGTCTCTTCACCCCCAGGTATTCCAGGAGATTTGCCAAAGATTCGGAGTTCCAGATGTGGACATTATGGCAACGAGATCCAACAAAAAGTTGGACAAATTCATATCCCGAGCCAGGGATCCCTCGGCCTACGGGACCGATGCGTTGGTTTGCCCCTGGCACCAGTTCTCTCCTGTATGCGTTCCCTCCACTGCAGACGATTCCCCGCCTTCTACGGAGGATCAGGGTGGAGCGCAGGCCTGTGATCCTGGTGGCCCCAGCCTGGCCCAGGAGGGCTTGGTACGCACTCATCGTGAGGATGTCAGTAGGGGCGCCGTGGCCGCTCCCCATGCGCCCAGATCTGCTGTCTCAGGGCCCAATCTGCCACCCTGCTACACAGCAGCTAAATTTGACGGCTTGGCGGCTGAATCCCTAATTCTTAAGGGCAGAGGCCTCTCAGCTCAGGTCATATCTACGTTGATTCAGGCTAGGAAACCAGTCTCTAGAAATATTTATTACAGAGTCTGGAGGACCTATGTGGAGTGGTGCGAGTCTCAAAAGTTTTTTATTGACAGGATCTTGCGATTCCTCCAGGTTGGCGTTGACAAAGGGTTGGCTCTTAGTACTCTAAAGGGGCAGGTGTCGGCTTTATCGATATGGTTTCAAAGACCCTTGGCCACCCATTCGCTTATGAAAACCTTCTTGCAGGGGGTCTTGCATGTGAATCCCCCTATTAGAGCTCCCCTCTGCCCCTGGAATTTAAATCTGGTCTTGTCAGCTTTACAAAGGCAGTCGTATGAACCTCTGACAGAAATCCCTCTTGTGCTACTAACCCGGAAGTTGGTTTTCTTGGTGGCTATGGCTTCGGCCAGAAGGGTTTCCGAGCTGGCAGCCTTGTCATGCAGGGAGCCATACCTTATTCTGCATAAGGACAGAGTGGTTCTGCGGCCTCAACCTTCTTTCCTGCCTAAGGTCATATCCAGTTTTCACTTGAATCAGGACCTAGTCCTACCATCCTTCTTTCCTACTCCCCAGTCCAGAGAGGAAAGACTGCTTCATACTTAGGACGTGGTTCGAGCCATGAGGGTCTATCTCAAGGCTACAGAGAAGATTTGGAAAACAGATGTGCTTTTTGTTCTTCCGGATGGCCCCAAGAAGGGTCAGCCGGCTGCCAAGTCTTCCTTGGCTAGGTGGATTAAGCAGCTGATTTTTCAGGCCTATGGTCTGAAGCGCGTTCCACCTCCCTTATCAGTTAAAGCCCATTCTACGAGGGCCATGAGTGCCTCCTGGGCGGCACACCATCAGATCTCTATGGCACAGGTTTGCAAGGCGGCAACCTGGTCTTCCGTACATACGTTTACTAAATTTTATAAGTTGGACGTTGCAAAGGGTACGGACGCAGCATTTGGGCAGGCGGGCCTACGGGCAGCAGTATAGAATCCTCTGGCCCGGGTCACGCCCCCTTTTCTCTGTTGGTAGAGCTACTTTACTTCCTGATAATTTTTTTGTTTGGCTATTCTTGGCCTTACGGTCTCCCTCCCTTCATAGAGCATTGCTTTAGGACATCCCAAGTGTAATGGCTATGCGCTCTGTGTCCCGTGATGTACGATAAAGAAAAAAGGATTTTTAATAAACAGCTTACCTGTAAAATCCTTTTCTTGAAGTACATCACGGGACACAGAGCTCCCACCCCTCTTTTGGGGAACATTGTGTAACCTCGGAGGAATTGCTTGCTACAAAACTGAAGCACTCCCAGTGGGAGGGGGTTATATAGGGAGGAGACTTCCTGTGAAATTGATTACACCAGTGTCCATCACCTGAAGGTACCCATATAACCCAAGTGTAATGGCTATGCTCTCTGTGTCCCGTGATGTACTTCAAGAAAAGGATTTTACAGGTAAGCTGTTTATTAAAAATCCTTTTTTTTATAATACTCTACATAACCTGTAAATTATAAAATTGTCACGCAATTACTCACCATTGGATACATTTATTGAACATCTGAACCCCTACAAATTAGTATTTTAAACCTTATAGTGGACCTAAATTGGGGATTTGCTATAATAAGGAACATTGAAAAATGTTTAATGTGTCCACGTTGATCCCTACAGAAATAGCTTTGGTTTTCCTGGTATAGGAGGGTGCCTATTTACTTCTTTGGAGAGAGGATTTTGGCTAGGAAACTGAAAATCAAAATAGCACCACATCCCTAGATACGCAATAGCAATGAAAGATTTTTGTGGGCCTTTTAAGGTGCAAGAAATACAATGATTTAGCGAAATATAAAAAAAATGTAATAGATTAAAAATTCATTTTATATGAATACATACAAAAACACACACATATAAACATAAGGTGCAAACTGATTAGGTCTCTTCCCTTGTTCATAATTTCAATAGCTTCTTCAGGAAAACTTTTATATTAGGCACTGTATATAAGACCACTATAATGAAAAATAAAGATTTTTTAGACAAATATAAACAGATAATTTTTATGTAAAAACAAAAAATACACATTAAATACAAATACAATCTCCCAAATTTGGCAGAAGATATACAGCACACTACAATGGTTCTGGTTCAGACCTGTGTATTCAGTAGATAGATGAAAAACAAAAAATGGATGGGTGATGGGACATGCTTTCTTCTGTATCCACTTTAAATTCTCTGGCAGCATCTACGGTAAGCCAGTCTAATTTAATCACTCATTCTGGGGACTTATCTGAACCCACTCCCCATATAGGATGTTCTCAATGCACCAATTTTTTCTCCCCAGTTCGCTGTGGATCCCAAAAAGATTCTCAGCATTCCTGAGACCACAACAAAAGTAGGAAGCGAGCCAACTTCCAAGCAATCAATGTATCCTCTTGTTCACCGACAGAGGATCAGACTTTGGTTCTCAGCCTGGGCCTGATCAGGTCGTCAATTAGTTTGAAGTCATAAAAGTTGTGAATTGGTTTGCCCGTAAACTGATGTTTAAAGTTATTTTTGACAAAGATCAAGGGAACCCTACAAGGGTTACCTCTTCAGATGATCTTTGGAAAAATAAAAACTATAAATGAAATCAAAAGGGAAATCAAAATATTGGCGCATTCACACAGCAAGTAACAAAAGGAAATTTAAACTACCAAGTGAAAACAATTTACCAGAGAATCCAATATTGACCTGATCCAATGGAGAGCTTTGGCTTCTTTAAAAAAAAATGATGATCAATTGATCATCAAACCCTCCGACAAAGGTGGCAATATTGTCATGATGAATGTTGAAAACTATAAAGAAATAGTTTCTTGTTAAATCACCAGGGGTATAGACCCATAACCTTTAGGTTAAATTATGCTCAAATTAAAGATCACTGTTTAATTACCCGAGCTTTGTTTAAAAATCTGATAGTCAAAAAAAATATCTTAATTTTTAAACCACTTCCATTATCTCCAGGTGCAGGGCGTGGCGATGTTGACCAAGGGTGCCCCATCGTACTCTGTACCAGAGGGGATGGGAGCGGGAAATAATTTTCCTCCAATGATTTTTGCGAATATTTTGAGAAGGTACTTATTTGGCTGCGTTTTATAGACAACATTTTATCATCTGGACAGGAACTAGGGATGAATTGATTGACTTTTTGAATTAACTTGAGAGCAACCAATTTTTTAATTTACTATGACCCGTGATCAGAAGGCCATTAACTTCCTGGACATCACGGAATGTGTGAACCAGGATGGTACATTGGGCACTTCTTTACAGAAAACCGCTGGCCAGAAACATGATTTTGCATGCCACCTGCTCCCACCCTGAATCTCTTATCCAGAGTATACCATATAGCCAATACCTCAGATTAACGAGAAATTGTAGCTGGGAGTGAGGATTTTGAGTTGAAAGCGAAGGCTCTTCAAACTTGTTTAATTGATAGGGGTTACAGTAGATCAGGTCTGAAAAAAAGCTTATTGTAGAGCAAAACTAAAAAGACAGAAGACATTTAATTCATGCTAAGAAATCCTACAACAATTAACAAAAGGTGTGCTTAATTACTAAATACGCAGGGGAACATAAAGGTCCGTCAGATTATTCAAAAATATTGGCATCTTCTTGCTACTGATGAAGAGCCATCTAAATATGTTAAAGCATATGCCCAAATTACCTATAGAAAAATCGAGATCTGTAAAATATCAATTGGTGCATAGTCATCTGACTTGAGGAGGAAATCAGACATGCAAAAGGTACCTCTTCATGCTGGAGATGCGAGTTCTGCAGATTCTGCAGGCCTAATTTCTTTAACTGTAAGTCAATAGGAGTGCTCTACAATATGAAATGTGAGTGTAAAGCATTCTATATAGGAAAAACAAGAAGACCTTTCTTTCATTGAAAAAAAAGACCACATCTCTCGTCAACAAGAAAAAAAAATGGAAATGCCATTAGCAGACACATGGGACTATATAATGCTTTTGATGCCCCTAAAATTAATTTTTTTTTTGCTCTTGAATATGTGCCTGCTCTTGATAGAGGTGAAATATAGATAGGGTTTGTCTCCAACGTGAATCCAAGTGGATTCACTCCCTAAGTGCCATTGCCCATCCAGGCTTAAAGAAATCCCTCAGTTTTAAGCTCTTTTTATCGTGTTATTTTTTTTCCATTGTGTAGGAGATTATATTTTTTCCTGCACATAGACATTTTTGTATTCCCTATATATTCTTTAACCCGATTTGACAGCTTTCTATAACAGCTCTAACATACACATATTATATTATAATATATATATATATATATATATATATATATATATATATATATACATATACATATACATATATATATACATATATACATACACACACACATACACTAGGTTCTGTACCTTCGTTTACCATTTCATTTATAAAAAGGTAGAAATACAAATATTTTTGTTTGATCTTTCAGGAGAATTAAGCAGCTCTGCTTGAGGAGATTCACAATTTGCATTTTTTCATATTCAATATGGGGTTTGATTGGGGTCACATGTACCATATGGACACCCAAGGCGTCGTCATGAGTGTTCAAATTTTGAGCTTTACCAGAAGGCACCATCCTAGTTTGTTCCTGGATTCCTCTCTCCCAACCACTTTCCCTTTAAAATACACCCATAGGGTTATGTGGAGGGATGGCCTTCTACAAGATCACCCCCTTTGGACATTTATATTATTGCACCATTTCGGCGTTAATTTGATCATTGGGGCAGGTTTCGCTCTAATCAACGCTGTGACGTCACTTCTAGTGCGACGGGGTCTATGGCCCAACACTGTCCTCACCTTGTTTTGGCGCCAAATTAAAGGTGGAGGGGGAAGTAAAAGGAGTGCTTTTAGTAATTTACGGTCTGGTCCAACTTAGGAAAAAGTGAGCTCTGTAGGCAATTTTATGTCTTGGTAGGTAAACTGGCTATTTACAATTATGGCTAGTCTGCTTTTTTGACTCAATGTAAATATGGTTTTGGGCTTAACTTTGGCCATGTGTTTCATCTTAAAAGGGAGGATTCTTCATGAATTGTGGCTCCATCGGGGAGATCCTGTTTCCACATTTCTTTTCACCCCCGGCTTTTCCCCCCCACCCTCTTTTGTTGGTGGTGAAATATTTGGAACAGTTGATTTTTGTCGACCCACTGAAGTAGGCAGTTCATGCATTGTTCTAGCCATATGATCATGTTTGATCATGTTTGTTATTTGGAGATGCCATTTAATTATATCTTTGATTAGATGGACCTATAATGGGCATTTCTTTCTACTTTAATATCCCTCTCTATTGTACTACCAGTTGATCCAATTTTATCAATCCATATTTTGGTGTTCATTTATCTACTGAATACACAGGTCTGAACCAAAACCATTGTAGTGTGCTGTAGGTCCTTCTGCCAAATTTGGGAGAGTGCAATTTGTATTTGGTGTTTGTCTAAAAATCTTTATTTTACATTATAGTGATCTTTTATACAGTGCCTGATATCAACGCTCTCCTGAAGAAGCTATTGAAATGGGGAAACATGTAGAGACCAAATCAGTTTGCACCTTAGGTTTATATATCAAGATACATTTTTGAATGTATTCTATGTATTCATATAAAATGTATTTTTAATCTATTAAATTTATATATTTTTCTAAATCTTTGTATTTCTTGTACCTTAAAAGTCCCACACTTGGACTAAATCCAGTGTATAATTTTTGTTCAACCAGGAAAAATTAATTTCATGGATACCCGCTGCCATACAAGCAATTTGGATGCAGGGATCTTTCTCACGCTGTGCCATTGTATTCTGAATACACTGATCAGCACTTCAGCCACTGCCTGCTTGTACTGATCGAATGCCGTTTTTCCAGCAGGACTAGTCAAAAAAAGCCAATTGTTAGCACCGGCTTCTGTTGAGCAGACATGAGTAAACACATACCGAAATTTAACCACTTCAGCAGGTTTGCCGGTACGTGTGCATCTGGCTTAAAGCCTTTTATCTGTACATTTGCAGTGTGAGATATAAAGCTAGTCAAAAAAAAAAATGGATGGATAAAAAAAAAATCAAAAAAATCAGCTGATTCAGCAGGGACTGGCCAAATTTTGATACATCTACAGCCATTTTTGTGTTCTAATGATCAGCTTCTCGAGTGAGAATGTTGGAAAAATTGAATTTTTTGTACTCGCCGTAAAATCGTTCTCTTTCGGAGAGAGGATTTTGGCTAGGAAACTGAAAATCAAAATAGCACCACATCCCTAGATACGCAATAGCAATGAAAGATTTTTGTGGGCCTTTTAAGGTGCAAGAAATACAATGATTTAGCGAAATATAAAAAAAATGTAATAGATTAAAAATTCATTTTATATGAATACATACAAAAACACACACATATAAACATAAGGTGCAAACTGATTAGGTCTCTTCCCTTGTTCATAATTTCAATAGCTTCTTCAGGAAAACTTTTATATTAGGCACTGTATATAAGACCACTATAATGAAAAATAAAGATTTTTTAGACAAATATAAACAGATAATTTTTATGTAAAAACAAAAAATACACATTAAATACAAATACAATCTCCCAAATTTGGCAGAAGATATACAGCACACTACAATGGTTCTGGTTCAGACCTGTGTATTCAGTAGATAGATGAAAAACAAAAAATGGATGGGTGATGGGACATGCTTTCTTCTGTATCCACTTTAAATTCTCTGGCAGCATCTACGGTAAGCCAGTCTAATTTAATCACTCATTCTGGGGACTTATCTGAACCCACTCCCCATATAGGATGTTCTCAATGCACCAATTTTTTCTCCCCAGTTCGCTGTGGATCCCAAAAAGATTCTCAGCATTCCTGAGACCACAACAAAAGTAGGAAGCGAGCCAACTTCCAAGCAATCAATGTATCCTCTTGTTCACCGACAGAGGATCAGACTTTGGTTCTCAGCCTGGGCCTGATCAGGTCGTCAATTAGTTTGAAGTCATAAAAGTTGTGAATTGGTTTGCCCGTAAACTGATGTTTAAAGTTATTTTTGACAAAGATCAAGGGAACCCTACAAGGGTTACCTCTTCAGATGATCTTTGGAAAAATAAAAACTATAAATGAAATCAAAAGGGAAATCAAAATATTGGCGCATTCACACAGCAAGTAACAAAAGGAAATTTAAACTACCAAGTGAAAACAATTTACCAGAGAATCCAATATTGACCTGATCCAATGGAGAGCTTTGGCTTCTTTAAAAAAAAATGATGATCAATTGATCATCAAACCCTCCGACAAAGGTGGCAATATTGTCATGATGAATGTTGAAAACTATAAAGAAATAGTTTCTTGTTAAATCACCAGGGGTATAGACCCATAACCTTTAGGTTAAATTATGCTCAAATTAAAGATCACTGTTTAATTACCCGAGCTTTGTTTAAAAATCTGATAGTCAAAAAAAATATCTTAATTTTTAAACCACTTCCATTATCTCCAGGTGCAGGGCGTGGCGATGTTGACCAAGGGTGCCCCATCGTACTCTGTACCAGAGGGGATGGGAGCGGGAAATAATTTTCCTCCAATGATTTTTGCGAATATTTTGAGAAGGTACTTATTTGGCTGCGTTTTATAGACAACATTTTATCATCTGGACAGGAACTAGGGATGAATTGATTGACTTTTTGAATTAACTTGAGAGCAACCAATTTTTTAATTTACTATGACCCGTGATCAGAAGGCCATTAACTTCCTGGACATCACGGAATGTGTGAACCAGGATGGTACATTGGGCACTTCTTTACAGAAAACCGCTGGCCAGAAACATGATTTTGCATGCCACCTGCTCCCACCCTGAATCTCTTATCCAGAGTATACCATATAGCCAATACCTCAGATTAACGAGAAATTGTAGCTGGGAGTGAGGATTTTGAGTTGAAAGCGAAGGCTCTTCAAACTTGTTTAATTGATAGGGGTTACAGTAGATCAGGTCTGAAAAAAAGCTTATTGTAGAGCAAAACTAAAAAGACAGAAGACATTTAATTCATGCTAAGAAATCCTACAACAATTAACAAAAGGTGTGCTTAATTACTAAATACGCAGGGGAACATAAAGGTCCGTCAGATTATTCAAAAATATTGGCATCTTCTTGCTACTGATGAAGAGCCATCTAAATATGTTAAAGCATATGCCCAAATTACCTATAGAAAAATCGAGATCTGTAAAATATCAATTGGTGCATAGTCATCTGACTTGAGGAGGAAATCAGACATGCAAAAGGTACCTCTTCATGCTGGAGATGCGAGTTCTGCAGATTCTGCAGGCCTAATTTCTTTAACTGTAAGTCAATAGGAGTGCTCTACAATATGAAATGTGAGTGTAAAGCATTCTATATAGGAAAAACAAGAAGACCTTTCTTTCATTGAAAAAAAAGACCACATCTCTCGTCAACAAGAAAAAAAAATGGAAATGCCATTAGCAGACACATGGGACTATATAATGCTTTTGATGCCCCTAAAATTAATTTTTTTTTTGCTCTTGAATATGTGCCTGCTCTTGATAGAGGTGAAATATAGATAGGGTTTGTCTCCAACGTGAATCCAAGTGGATTCACTCCCTAAGTGCCATTGCCCATCCAGGCTTAAAGAAATCCCTCAGTTTTAAGCTCTTTTTATCGTGTTATTTTTTTTCCATTGTGTAGGAGATTATATTTTTTCCTGCACATAGACATTTTTGTATTCCCTATATATTCTTTAACCCGATTTGACAGCTTTCTATAACAGCTCTAACATACACATATTATATTATAATATATATATATATATATATATATATATATATATATATATATATATATATATATACACATATACATATACATATATATATACATATATACATACACACACACATACACTAGGTTCTGTACCTTCGTTTACCATTTCATTTATAAAAAGGTAGAAATACAAATATTTTTGTTTGATCTTTCAGGAGAATTAAGCAGCTCTGCTTGAGGAGATTCACAATTTGCATTTTTTCATATTCAATATGGGGTTTGATTGGGGTCACATGTACCATATGGACACCCAAGGCGTCGTCATGAGTGTTCAAATTTTGAGCTTTACCAGAAGGCACCATCCTAGTTTGTTCCTGGATTCCTCTCTCCCAACCACTTTCCCTTTAAAATACACCCATAGGGTTATGTGGAGGGATGGCCTTCTACAAGATCACCCCCTTTGGACATTTATATTATTGCACCATTTCGGCGTTAATTTGATCATTGGGGCAGGTTTCGCTCTAATCAACGCTGTGACGTCACTTCTAGTGCGACGGGGTCTATGGCCCAACACTGTCCTCACCTTGTTTTGGCGCCAAATTAAAGGTGGAGGGGGAAGTAAAAGGAGTGCTTTTAGTAATTTACGGTCTGGTCCAACTTAGGAAAAAGTGAGCTCTGTAGGCAATTTTATGTCTTGGTAGGTAAACTGGCTATTTACAATTATGGCTAGTCTGCTTTTTTGACTCAATGTAAATATGGTTTTGGGCTTAACTTTGGCCATGTGTTTCATCTTAAAAGGGAGGATTCTTCATGAATTGTGGCTCCATCGGGGAGATCCTGTTTCCACATTTCTTTTCACCCCCGGCTTTTCCCCCCCACCCTCTTTTGTTGGTGGTGAAATATTTGGAACAGTTGATTTTTGTCGACCCACTGAAGTAGGCAGTTCATGCATTGTTCTAGCCATATGATCATGTTTGATCATGTTTGTTATTTGGAGATGCCATTTAATTATATCTTTGATTAGATGGACCTATAATGGGCATTTCTTTCTACTTTAATATCCCTCTCTATTGTACTACCAGTTGATCCAATTTTATCAATCCATATTTTGGTGTTCATTTATCTACTGAATACACAGGTCTGAACCAAAACCATTGTAGTGTGCTGTAGGTCCTTCTGCCAAATTTGGGAGAGTGCAATTTGTATTTGGTGTTTGTCTAAAAATCTTTATTTTACATTATAGTGATCTTTTATACAGTGCCTGATATCAACGCTCTCCTGAAGAAGCTATTGAAATGGGGAAACATGTAGAGACCAAATCAGTTTGCACCTTAGGTTTATATATCAAGATACATTTTTGAATGTATTCTATGTATTCATATAAAATGTATTTTTAATCTATTAAATTTATATATTTTTCTAAATCTTTGTATTTCTTGTACCTTAAAAGTCCCACACTTGGACTAAATCCAGTGTATAATTTTTGTTCAACCAGGAAAAATTAATTTCATAGATACCCGCTGCCATACAAGCAATTTGGATGCAGGGATCTTTCTCACGCTGTGCCATTGTATTCTGAATACACTGATCAGCACTTCAGCCACTGCCTGCTTGTACTGATCGAATGCCGTTTTTCCAGCAGGACTAGTCAAAAAAAGCCAATTGTTAGCACCGGCTTCTGTTGAGCAGACATGAGTAAACACATACCGAAATTTAACCACTTCAGCAGGTTTGCCGGTACGTGTGCATCTGGCTTAAAGCCTTTTATCTGTACATTTGCAGTGTGAGATATAAAGCTAGTCAAAAAAAAAAAATGGATGGATAAAAAAAAAATCAAAAAAATCAGCTGATTCAGCAGGGACTGGCCAAATTTTGATACATCTACAGCCATTTTTGTGTTCTAATGATCAGCTTCTCGAGTGAGAATGTTGGAAAAATTGAATTTTTTGTACTCGCCGTAAAATCGTTCTCTTTCGGACAGAGCTCCTTAAATCTTGACAAGTGGGTTATGTTCCCTGTTTACGGGAGAGGACTAGGCAGAAACATATTAGCTAATTAAATACATGTTACATTAACAGAGTTTAACAGCCCCACCCAGGAGGCGGTCCCTCCAGACATTACCTTCACTGCAGCATGCAGCCTCAGTTCGTAATAAGCAGTACAAACCTAAAAAAGGAGGGGTGGGTGCTGTGTCCGTCCATGGACTCAGAGAAATCCTATTTTCTCTTATTGTCCATGGATGGACACAGCTCCATAAATCTTGACAAGTAAAACGTCCGCAAGCAGTGTCAAAAAACAAAGGGGTGGGAAAAGTAAAACCAATTTTAACTTCACCCCAAAACAAGCAACCATGTAAATTCTGGGAAAAGCGTGAACGGACAAGCAAGACTCCGCCTCGCACACCTGTGAGACCGACGCATGATGTAAAAAAAAAAAAAACAGGAAGCACCAATTGCCCTGGTCAATAGTGCTGTGACCGGAAAAGGGGGCCCGCCCCTTAAGCGCATAGGGCTGTATGACAGCCTGCCTGGTCCACCGAGATATGGTGGTCGACGAGACCACCAGGCCCTTTTGTGGACCAGACACCGACACAAAAGAGGCAGATCTCCGAAACTGAGCCATAGCAGGCTGGTACACCTAAAGTATGAAAGGCAACCTCCGTAGGATGCACCGGCCGAGGACAGAAGGATGAAAGAACAATGTCGTTATTCCGGCAAAAGGCCAAAACCACCTTCAGAACAAGGGAAGGCCGCGGGTGCATCCTTATGGAGGATCAAGCATGGCGGCTTGCAAGACAAGACCGCCAACTCAGAAACCCCTCTAACAGAGGTAAAGGCCTCTAAAAGGGCAACTTTCTGAGATAGTGTCAAGAGAAAAACGGTTTCCAAAAGGAAGGTCCCTGAAGAACCGAGAGCAGAGTCAAAACTCATGGGGGAAGAGATGGGCCAAGAGGGGAAAAGTATATGACAAACCCCCTGCACAAATAAGGGACAGACCAGGGAACGGGCGGCAAAAAGGCCACTGAAAGAACACAGCCAAGGCTGAAATCTGCCCCCAAACGGTGCTTTAAGCAATGTTTAGATCCACTCCAAGCTGTAGAAACAGCAGGACCCTGGACACCGAGTATGTCCATGGACGTCACTCCATCTCGTTGCACCAAGATATGTAGGCCTGCCAGGTGCAACGGTAGATCCGCCGGAAGAAGACTAACGTGCCCTCAGCATTGAGATGACCGAGTCGGACAGACCCCAGTCTCTTAAAGTCTGGCTTTCAATAGCCATGTTGAGCAAGTCAGTGATTGTACAACAGGAGGAAGTATGGGACCTTGAGACAGAGACCTCCTGCCCTGGCAACCGACAGAGTACCTCTGCTACCAGCCGCCCGATATATACCAAAGACGCCGTGGCCAATCTGGAGTGATTAGAATCATCGGGATCTCCTCAGCCTCCACTCTAGAACAGCCGAGGAAGCAACTACAATGGAGAAACGGCAATAAAAAGTCTCCGATACCTACCCCACAGGGCCACCAGCGCAACTGACGAGTCTGTACCAGATCACTAGACCTGGCCACTAACTTCGACAGCCTTGCGGTGGAGACGAGCGGCCAGGAGATCCATGCCCTGCGAGGCTCACCTCCTGCAAGGGAGCCGAAACACCCCAAGCACAAAGACCAGTCGCTCTGGTCCAGCATCTGGCGACTCCAGTAGTCTGCCTGCCAGTAGACCTGAAGGTAGACTGAAGCCACGGCCGTAGAGTTGTCCGGCTGAAACCAGATCAGACAACTATGCAACCTCCTCGACCACAAGAAGCATAGCCTGATCGCCTAAAATAGGACAATGAGTGGTAGAAAGGGTCCACAGCACCTGGTATTCCCAGGTGGTCTCCCACCCTGGCACTAGCCAACTACCGAGATGACGAGTGTGGGCACATTCAGGGAGGTGTGGCCGCAGGTCCACGCAAGTCCAGCGACTCAGGGCCAGTTGGGGAGTCCTGACTGGACCCCCCAGGTGCCCCCACAACCCGGGAGGCTGGCATCCGTCAAACATCGACCACTGGAAGGAACAAACAACTAACTTCCCGGATCGAAAAGTCGGGGATCTCCGTCACCAACTCAGAGAGACTGACTAGGTGGCGCACCGGAATCTGATTTCAGAGACAAGAGATTTTTACCACCTGGAGTATTTCCCCTGGAAAACCCGAATGTGGAACTGGGCATACAGTACCGCCAGCGGGTGCCCGGAGAGAAGACCGACTGTGTGATGCCAATACCTTCACCGCAGATTGAAGAGTCTGCAATTTCTCCAGGGGAAGAAGGACCATGGCCATCAAGGAGTCCGGATCAACCCAAGATACTCCAAAGCTGAGTCGGAAACCTAGCATGCCCAGGATTTGAACCCTGGGTCGCACACATGGAAGGCGGGCTTGCTGCCACTGAGCTACATCTTCTGGCCTAAATGTTGAACACCCACCCGAATCGGAGGGTCTAAATGTGACTAACACATCCACTAGGCCTGAGACAGAAGCTGCTCTCAGAAGAAAGTCGTCCAAGTTAGGATAAGTGCAAGCTCCTAGCTGAAAACCCATGGTGCCGACGCCAGATCAACAGGGAGGGCCACAGGCTGACAGAGACCCTCTCTCATCATGAAGCACAGAAAGGAAATGCGCAAAACGGGACAGGCATGTATGCGTCCCTGATGTCCAAAGACACCAGGACGTCCCCCGGATGGAGCACAGCTACCACCAAATGAATGGCTTCCATGCGGAACTACCCAACGTTCACAAAGGTATTCAGGGCCTGAGGCTCATAGAAAAGCCCAAACCTCTCGTCCTGCAGGAAAGGTAAAATTACCCCGCAGCTTAGCAAGTCCCACACTGCCCAAGGAAGACCAATGGGCCTGGAGAATAAGACACAAGGAAAGAAATTTGTTCTGTGGATAGGAGGAAACCCTATCTAGTACTCCGAAGAGACCACCTCGCAGACCCACTGGTCGGAGAGCAGGGAGGTTTCACCAAATTGTGAACCTGCAAGCCACCCCCCCCCCTACCTAGAGAGGGAGGGAAGGCTACATACATTGGCAGGATTTGGGTGCCGGCATGATCGGCTTATGCACCCAGGGACCGATTAGTCCCCCAGCTGGGCTTTTGATGGCCTGGGAGGGTTGCCCATAAATAATACACAATATACAAACACGATGTGTGTGTGTAAGTGTATGCACACATGCCCTTGGAGGAAACCGGAGTACCCAGAGGAAACCCACACAGACACAGGGAGCGGCAATGCAAGCATTGGTGTCAGTGTCCAGATTTGAACCAATGAGTCTTGCTGCCACTACACCGTCTGCATCATTCAATGAAGCATCACAGACCTATACGAGGCCCTGGGCCAGCTGGTCCGCTAGTCTAATAACTTCGGGGGAGAGTCGGCGCTCCTCCACTGTCTGGTGCAAAATGCTGACTCCGTGAGTGACCGAGACCCCAGAGTAGTGGCCACAATAGGCCGCAAGTCTGACCCCAGCATGGTAAACATGGAAAGGGTCAATACTTCGGATCTGCCATCAGTCAGATCTATACAAGCAGGGCCTCCCGCAATAGGGAGAGTGGTCACCAATACATGACACCCGGAGGGTCCACCACCGGAGAAGAAGCCCACCACTTGAAAGGGCTCTCCTCAAAAGGGGTACGGAACTGCCCGGCGGTGAGGGACTACAAAAGCCCTCTGCGGCTTTTCTCATTCCGCATCTAAGAAAATGTCAAAGGAAAAAACCTACACAGAGGGGTCTGAATTGTGAACCAAAAAAGACAGAGCACGCCAATGGGAGTTTTCAATGTAATTGAAAACCTAAAAAAAAAAATGGTGCCAGCATCGGCCAAATGGCGGCAAAATGCGCATTTAAACAGGAAAAGCCTCCTAGGGCTTATATAGTGAAAACCCCTTACAGGAAAGTACCCAGTACAAAAAGAACAGATAAAACAACCCCCTCAGGAAGGCCCCCCGGACAGCGGCTTTAGTAATTCAGCAGAGGGAAGGAGCAGGGAAGGGAGGAGAATAGGACCTCCGAACCCCGGGAATGCCCAGCCGTACCAACCCACCGAAGCGGGAGGAACTGTACTTACCTGTCCGAGCAAGGACCCGCTAACGCATTCCTAACAGAACTACAACCACAATGGAGGTAGCTGTCAGCCCGGTCCGCTGAAAGTGAGACAGCACCACAGCCCAGTCATAAGCGAACCTTAGAGCAAAGCTCACCGGCCACCCCAGGAGTCATGGGGTATGGCTTGGCAGACCCAGCCTCTTTGCAAAGGTGTGCCCACGCTCGCTGGTCAGACTGAGCAGACTACAAGAATCTATATTATCCAGCCTGTCTCTCAGCCGACAGTTGAAAGAAGATTCTTCAAGAAAGTAAAATTAAACAAAGTTTCTCCTCAGGGCGCTGGGCACAAAGGGAGCCATACGTCCATCTCCTTTACTAGGCAGAACAAAACTGAGGCTGCATGCTGCAGTGAGGAGGGTTATGTCTGGAGGGATGGCCCCTGGGTGGGGCTGTTCAACTCTTTTATTGCAACATGTATTTAATTATCTAACATGTTTCTGCCTAGTCCTCTCCTGTAAACAGGGAACATAACTCACTAGTCAAGATTTAAGGAGCCGTGTCCATCCATGGACGATAAGAAACTTAAATTTGATCAGTGTTTGTAGCCAAATGACTTGATTTAAACATCGTCTCATCCCTATAGTACAGTAATGTGCCTCTTGCAGAGTTAAATGCTTGCTTTATTTCTTCTATTTACACATGTACATTCATTTCCCACACTCACCCTGGCCATGGTGACTCTGATCTGCTAGCCCAAGCAGCTTCAAGATATTAAAAGCTGCTTGGCGAGAGACGAGTTGAATTAATGTTATTCTGATCGATGGCTCCTCCAAAAGATCAGATTTGACCTGCTCCCAAACTGAACTCTGCCTTCCCTGTCCCGCAGTCTTGACCCCAGAACTAAACCTGGGACAAAGGCATTGCAGTGCAATTGAATTAAAAGTGGAACTGCCCCAGCAAATCAGGGACAGTTGATCAAGTATGCCAAAATTGCTGATTCATTGTGATTCTGGAGGCAAGTTCAATTTACACATTATACCGACATTGGAATGCTTCAGCAAAATAATCGCATTATAATATTACATTCATCTTATGCGATCAATACCAAAAGAAACCAAAATGTATTTCTCCTTATTTCAGAATGTAAAATTTGAGGTCAAGAAGTCCTAAATACACCAACATGTTTTCATATGCATTTATACAACGACTGCCACCTGTGTAGGGCGACGCCTCCTTGAACCAGGATCATCCATTTGAACAATCTGTACAAGAATATATTCTTCATTTCTTCGATCAATCAAGTCCCCAGCAAAAGGTCCATCGACTTCCAGCTTTAGGAGTGCAGCATCCCGAAAATCTGTTAGGTTCACAGCTTGTAGGAGGATATGAGTTAAGGGGATATGAGGTACAAGTGGATATAATTTTAACATCAGAACTCAGACTATAAAATAGCCTCCTATTTTTTGGTTAATGTATACAGAAAATAACAAAATTAGCTTTGGCAATATTGAGCGTCCATGCATAGATTTGCCACTAGATGTTCTCAGACTAATGGTCATCATTTTACCCACTTCCTCTGAGCCCAAGTCAACCTAGTCCCACCGCAGCCAGTGACTGGACAGTCACAGGAGAAGCAGAATAGTGATGAGCTCATCTGTCACTCTGCATTCTCTTGTACAAGTATGCTTAAGTTAATAGACTAAGAGGCAGATACCAGGTCATATTCAGGTATGTGCATTTAAAAATACATTTAAATGTAATAATGCTATATATATATATTATATATATATATATATATATATATATATATATATATATATAGCCATTTAGTGTGCACCAAATGCTTTTGCAAACCCACACATTACTTTATTATTATTATTGGTGATATCATCACTGCTTAAAAGGAACACTAAAGGTTCGTTTTTATTAGATCAATTGATTGCTTTAAGCTAGAGCATTTAAATATCACTTACCTCGTTTTTCCTTTTGACCTCGAAAATACAGTAATCCAGGTTTGAAAATGCCATTTCCTGTCTCTCCTCTTCTTGCTTTCCACCAGCACCTGAGCTGTTTGGCATGGTGGAAAGCAGTATGTGCTCACCCCCTCCCTATGACTACAGCCCTGCATGAAGATGCTCTCTTATCCCTCACAGGCATGGAGGCTAAGCCTAATGGGAACTGTAGTTCCCATTAGGCCGTGATGTAGCAAGAATGAATGCGCACTGCAAATCAGGAAGTCAGTGAGAACAACAATTCAGGAGTGACGGAGGTGAATAAAACAGCTCAATTTCAACAGGTATCAAACTAGTTATAATGCAAAACATTACTTTTTACTTTATCAGCTACTGTCAGACTTTAATTTAAGAGGAAAATATTTTTGTCTTTACAACCCCTTTAATGAGAGTGCAGCAGTAACTGGTCTGTAGTGATGAGCTTTGCATTCGAAATGAACGTATGTTCGAATCGAACATCGGCCGTTCGACGAATATCGAACAAAAACGATCGTTCGCGGCAAATTCGAGTGAAACGAAATGGCCCATAATTCACTGCGGCATTGCGCCCTGATGATTGGCCAAGCATGCAGGGTCATAGTGCATGTTTGGCCAATCACAGCACGCAAAAAAAGGAGAGCCATAATTGGCCAAAGCCTGGGTGCTTTGGCCAATTATGGGTCAGGGCTTTAGCACACACCCCACACTATATAAGGCCGCCTGCTGGGCGGCCTCGTGCAGTGTGTTCCCGCTTGTTAATGAGAGCAGTCAGAGAGACAGAGAGATTGTCTTTTTAGCTAGCTAGATAGAGCAGGCAGGCAGGCTAGTTAGTTTAGCTTAATTTACAGTGTGTAGAGGATATATGTACATCCCTAGGAGTTGTACATATATTTATACACTGTATAGCTTAGCTAGATCAGTTCTTCCTAATTTACTGGCAGGCAGGTGATTGTGCCATTTAAAGACGTTATCACAGATATAGACACCCAGCAGGTACAATAGCAGTGATTTTAATAATGCTTAAATAAAATAGAAAATAAAAAAAAATTCCTTTAAATATTGTACCTGCTGGGTGTCTATAGTTTGCCTGTAAAAAAACGTCTTTGAGAACCCGGGTCTTGCCCGAGGGAACATGCATCAATGGAAAAAAGTTTTTAAAACGGTCGTTTTTTTCAGGAGCAGGACTCCTGAAAAAACGACCGTTTTTAAAACTTTTTTCCATTGATACATGTTCCCTGGGGCAAGACCCGGGTTCTGAAAGAAGTTTTCCAACAATAACTTGAATATTGGTCTTTAAAATGACTTCAATGGGGTCCTAAATGTTCGTGCGAACGATCGGACTGTTCGGCGGTTCTGGTGCAAACCAAACGCGGGGGTGTTCGGCTCATCCCTACTGGTCTGTAGTACAGGCAATTCCTTTACAGAGACAAAGTATAGGAGTTGTTTCATTATGTATTGCTGCACAGATCTGGAAGCAATACAGAAAAGGGCCCCAAGATTTGTAAAATACACAAAGCACTTAAATGTCTATGTTCACTTTTTTAGCCTGGAGCTCAACTTTGATGATGTGCTCTTCTTTATACTGAGAAGAGAATATGGGGCATGAATGGCTGAACATGTCCCTAAAATATGTCTACAGATTTATACATGGTTTGCAATGTGGCAATACACTTAAAACAGTAAAGGGCTAACAAAGCTGTGTTCCTGATAACTTTCTACTTCCTCAAAATGTAACAAAAATACATATACAGTATATTGCCTGCAGAAAAAAAGGGATTTTTAAATACAGCTTACCTGTAAAATCCTTTTCTTGGAGTACATCACGGGACACAGAGCGGCATATTCATTACTATATGGGTTATATGGAGTACCTTCAGGTGTGGACACTGGCAATCTCAAACAGGAAGTCCCCTCCCTATATAACCCCATCCCCTAGAGGGAGTCCCTCAGTTTTGTAGCCAGCAGTATGCCTCCCAAAAATGTTCCCCAAAAGAGGGGTGGGAGCTCTGTGTCCCGTGATGTACTCCAAGAAAAGGATTTTACAGGTAAGCTGTATTTAAAAATCCCTTTTTCTTTCTCGTACATCACGGGACACAGAGCGGCATATTCATTACTATATGGGATGTCCGAAAGCAATGCTTTAATGAGGGAGACATCTTCTCAACAGAGATTTAATTTAGAGGTATACTCAAATAATAATAATAAATCCAACTTAGTCAAGAAAAAACTTTTTTTTTTTTTTTTCTTTTACAACCAAGGGTGCCCCTGATCCCGAGGATCTTAAACCGCAGCCTGTAGTACTGCCTGCCCAAAGGCTGAATCCGCATTCCTTCTCACGTCTAGTTGATAAAACCTTGTAAACGTGTGGACTGATGACCACGTCGCTACCTTGCATATCTGAGCCATAGAGATCTGATGGTGTGCTGCCCAGGAGGCGCCCATGGCCCTGGTAGAATGGGCTTTTACCGACAAAGGAGGCGGCAACCTCTTCAAACCGTAGGCCTGAATGATTAATTGTCTAATCCATCTCGAGATGGTGGATTTTGCAGCTGCCTGCCCCTTCTTGGGGCCATCTGGTAGAACGAACAACACATCTGTTTTCCGGATCTTTTCTGTAGCTTTAAGATAGGCCTTCATGGCCCGGACAATATCCAAGGTATGCAGAAACCCCTCCTTTCTAGATGTGGGTTTCGGAAAGAAGGATGGAAGTACCAAATCCTGGTTCAAGTGAAAATTGGATATAACCTTTGGTAGAAAGGAAGGATGGGGCTGGAGAACTGCCCTGTCCTTATGTAGAACGAGATATGGTTCCTTACACGATAAGGCTGCTAACTCTGACACTCTCCTGGCCGAAACTATGGCGACCAAGAATACCAACTTTCTTGTCAGTAAAACTAAAGGAATCTCAGCCAACGGCTCAAAGGGTTGTTTCTGTAGAGTGGACAGGACAAGATTTAAGTCCCATGGACAAATTGGTGACTTGACAGGAGGATTAATACGCAAGACCCCCTGTATGAAGGTCTTTACCAGCGAGTGGGTGGCCAGCGGCCTCTGAAACCACACTGACAGAGCTGAAAGCTGTCCCTTGATTGTGCTTAATGCCAGGCCTTTATCCACTCCTAGCTGGAGAAAACTTAACACCCTATCAATGGTATATTTGCGGGAATTCCATCTTTTGGATTCACACCAGCCTACGTAGTTCCTCCACACCCTGTAATAAATCACCCTGGAGGCCGGCTTTCTAGCCCTAATCAGGGTAGGAATTACCTGCCTAGACAGACCTCTACCCCTGAGAATCAGGGATTCAGCCTCCAGGCCGTCAAATTTAGACGCTGTAATGTAGGGTGGAGGATCGGGCCTTGTGAGAGTAGGTCTGGTCGTAGAGGAAGAGTCCAAAGGGTCTCCCACTGCCATCTTCAGGACTAGTGAGTACCACGTCCTTCGGGGCCAAGCTGGAGCTACTAGAATGACTGGCTTGTGCTCCATTCTGATCCTGCGCAACAGGCGAGGAAGTAACTGTAGCGGAGGGAATGCATATAGAAGTTTGAATTGATGCCAAGGGCAAACCAACGCATCGGTTCCGCAGGCCATAGGGTCCCTCGCTCGAGACACGAACCTGTCTAGTTTCTTGTTGAACCTGGATGCCATTATATCTATGTCTGGCATTCCCCACTTCTGGCAGATTGTCTGAAAGACCTGGGGATGCAGAGACCACTCCCCCGGCGACAGAATCTGGCGACTTAAGAAGTCTGCCTGCAGGTTGTCCACTCCGGGAATGAATATCGCCGAAATGCAGGGTACATAAACCTCTGCCCACTGAAAAATCAAGCTCACCTCCCTCTGAGCGGCCTGACTCCTGGTTCCCCCTTGGTGGTTTATGTATGCCACCGCTGTGGCATTGTCTGACTGGATTCTCACCGGGGACCTCTGTAATCTGGAAGTCCATGCCAGGAGGGCTAGGCGAGCAGCTCTGATCTCCAAGACATTGATGGGTAGCTGCCTCTCTGCTTCCGCCCAAGTTCCCTGGCGAGAGAACCCCTCCAAGACCGCCCCCCAGCCTGCCAGGCTGGCGTCTGTGGTAACTACCTTCCAGACAACGGGGCTGAAGGACCTTCCCTTTAGAAGATTCTGAGGGTTTAACCACCAGGCCAGGCTTTGTCGGACCTTTGACGATAGCGTCAAAGGGGACTCCAAGGCATGTGCTCTCTTGCCCCAGGCTGCTAGAATGGCTGCCTGTAGGACGCGAGTGTGGATCTGAGCGTATGGTACTGCCTCGAACGTGGCCACTAGCTTGCCTAGTAATCGCATACACAGGCGAATAGTTGTTTTTTTCTTGCTTAGAACCAACTGAACCAACCCCTTGATAGCCTCGACCTTTACAAGGGGCAGGAACACCCTTTGCTGTTCTGTGTCTAACCTCATGCCAAGGTATTCCAACTGCTTTGTAGGATGGAACGCTGACTTTTCCTGGTTTAGGACCCAGCCGAACCTTTCGAGGTACTGAACCGTGAGGTTTACCGCCTGTTGCAGACACGGCCGTGAGTGATCTATGATTAAAAGGTCGTCCAAGTATGCTAGGACTGTGACCCCTTGGATCCTTAGATTGGCCAGAACTGGGGCTAGGATCTTTGTGAATACCCGGGGGGCCGTGGCTAGCCCGAAGGGGAGCGCCCTGAATTGGAAGTGTCGCTGCCCCACTGCGAAGCGTAAAAATCTTTGATGCGACTGAAAGATTGGTACATGAAGGTAAGCATCCTTTATGTCTATGGAAGCCAGAAAATCGTCCCTCTGGAGCGTGGCGACTGCTGACCGGATGGATTCCCTCCGGAAGGAACGAACCCTTAGGTAAACGTTTAAACTCTTTAGGTCCAAGATTGGCCTGACATCGCCGTTGGGCTTTGGTATGACAAAGAGATTGGAATAGAAACCTAGCCCCTGCTCTTGGGCTGGCACCTCTATTATCACGCCCTGGCAAAGCAGGTGATCCAAAGCTGCCAGCATCGAGGCCTTCTTTGCTGGATCCTTTGGTAGCCTTGACTCTTGAAAATGAGGCGGAGGAAACTTTAGAAACTCCAGTCTGTAGCCTGTGGTTACAGACGCCCGGACCCATTCGTCGGGGATCTTGGCTTCCCAAACTTCTGAGAAGAAACAAAGCCTTCCCCCCACCCGCAAGAGTGGGGGCGCCCCTTCATAAGGCAGACTTAGGGGCTGGTTTTGTCGGCTTGCGATACCATGGTCTCTTACCCCCAGGGGCCTGTCCCTGCAATCTACTGTTAAAGTTGAATCGCGCAGGCGGCCGTCGATACTGCCTGGAATTTGAGGGCCCTGAGACAGGAAAGAGCTGCCTTTTAAATGTAGGACCCCGGAACGTCTTTTTGACTGGTAAAAGGGTACTTTTGCCACTTGAAATAGTCTGAATGTATTTACCCAGATCCTCTCCGAAGAGTCGTCCTCCATGGAAGGGAAACCCTGCCAGAAGCTTTTTGCATGGGGGCTCCGCCGCCCAGTTCTTCAACCATAAGAGCCTTCTCATGTGCACCAAAAATAGTGATAAACGAGAGGCCTGCTGGATGGAATCCTTTATAGCATCTACCGCAAAACACAGAGCTCTGGGAATGTCAGAAAACTCTTCTGCCTGTTGGGTAGGCATGTCTTTTAGCATTTCTTTTGTCTGGTCCTTTAACACCTGACAAACTCCAATTGCAGCCACAGCTGGCTGTACCACTGCTCCTGCCGTAGCAAAGGATGCTTTTAAAAGTGTCTCTAACCGTTTATCAACCGGATCTTTAAACATTTGTATGTTTTCCACCGGGCAAGTTAGTGATTTATTCACACATGAGATGGCTGCATCCACCACTGGGAGCTTCCACCTCTTCGAGAATTTTTCCTCCATAGGGTAAATGACCGCAAATCTCTTCGAAGGCAGAAAAATCCTGTCCGGTCGTACCCAATCCTGAAAGATCAATTCCTCCAAGAGAGGATGGACCGGAAAAACCGCGTTGCTCAAAGGAGCTTTCAAAGAGCCCAGAGAGGATACCGCAGGAACCTGAGGCTCTGGCAATGGTAAATCAAATGCCGAGCGGACCATGTCCGTCAAAGACTGTACCCACAGTCTCTCTGTCTGGGAGTCTGAAAATGGTTCCTCAGAGGTAGATCCCTCAATCCCTGAACCCTCTTGGTTCAGGTCTAGTTGATCCTCCTGCGATTCCAATTCCTCCGGAGAGAGAATTTCAGCATCTGAGGATACACCTTTTGGTGATGGGGATCTAGCCCGTTTCTTGCCAGGAATAGATCTAGCGATCAACGCTGCTAATCTTTCTTCTAGCCCCCCTAGGGATACAGCTAGCATCTCCTCTGTGATAAACACAGGGCTGGGCTGATCTGGGCCAGCCTCAGCACCAGACCCCCCCAATGGCTCATCCAAGGCGACCTTCATGGGAATAAGCTGCGGGGAAAGTATCGGCATATCATCAGAATTAGAGGGGGAACCCCTTTGTTTTTTGGTCTTTTTTGTACCCTTTGACCCCGAACTTTTGGAAGCCATAATACAAAATCGAGGGACTCCGCCTACAACAGCAGACTGTAGTGGCCAGGAGTACACTAGGGTTTAGGGGACAATAGATCACTAATGCCCAAAAACTGATGGGGCCCCGTATGTTTTTTTTTTTTTTTTTAAATATATATTTTTTTTTTTTTTTTTTTTTTTTTTTTAAAACATACAGTGTCCCCAAACTTAGTTTGCCAGCCTCCAACCTGTTGCAAAAAGGGGATTTTTTTTTTTTTTTGGGCTTAACAGAAAAGCATTGGAACCAAGTCCAGCATGTGCTACCCCTCTTCCGCCACCGGGAGTCACTGTTCTGCCGCTCTGTGTCCTCTCCCTTTCAGATCAGCCTCAGACTGAGCTGACTATAGCCTGCTGATTTATAACAGCACATAAGGCGCGCCCCTGATGACGCTGCAGGCACGCCCCCCCCCCGCCCTCCCCTCCGAACGGCACGAAAAACATCTATAAGACGTGCGCGCGCGTATGCCGGAGAAGGAAGCGCATGGAGGAGCCGCGCTGCTGGAGACCCAGGACTGCAGTACCAGGCGGCAGAATCAAACCCCCGGCCAGGTAGGGCTCTCCAAAAGGCCCCATAGGGGTCCTTACTAGCCATGGGAAGAAAGCAGCAGGTAGCTAGCAAACACAATTGTTTCTTTAGACAGGGGAACCTAGTGCTGGGGGAATGAGATCATCCTGTCTTCTCAGACATAGTGAGCAAGGTTGCCAATGCAGAGCATACTTAGGCTACCCCCCTTTTAGGTTACCCCGGAGAGCCTGCTGTCGAACCAAGTCCCGCAGGCTCCCCTCTTACCTGCTCCATGCTGCAGGATGTTTGTCTAGCAAAACGATCCAATCTTCTCCCATCTCCGTGGGTAGCGTAGTAGACCTTCAGGCCCTGGGTTCCTATGAAGGTACCCACTGTCCTGGACATATATAGCACCCTGGCAAACAGGAACTTATGGTCTTTACGAACTCCAAGTCCTGGGCCCAGGGTCCAGCCCTCCAAAGAGGAGCATTATAGGCAAAACCCCACGGTTTGGGGCCCGGGTACTGTCCACTTTGGCACTGAGGCTCCTTGGACAGATCCGGTTAGCCCGCCCTTAATCCCAAGGATGTGGAGCAAAGCTATTCCGTGACCAACACCTAAGACACTGGCGAAAAAACTGAGGGACTCCCTCTAGGGGAGGGGGTTATATAGGGAGGGGACTTCCTGTTTGAGATTGCCAGTGTCCACACCTGAAGGTACTCCATATAACCCATATAGTAATGAATATGCCGCTCTGTATCCCGTGATGTACGAGAAAGAAATCCTCGTCTGAGCAAAGCTCCATTCCTATGAAAAGTTCTGTGCCTTCACCAACATTCTATTTATCCTGAAGATACTGTAACTACTCCAGGTAAAGCCATAAAACTATGCATTAAAAAGCATCTAAAAACTAAAATGTAATATTGTTGCAGTCTACAGCCATGTTTTGGCTGCATTAGTAATTCTACCCAATGATTCAGCCAGTGACACAAATCGTTGTATATGCTCACTCTTTGCACTGTATATGACGGTACAGCATTGTCCCCCAAGCTGCTCTCCTAATTTGGTCTACAAACACCTTTACAGTTCACATAAAAAATAGCTGAAAAACCTAAAGTGATAAGTAACCTTTTCCAGCCAGCCACTGCAGTTTTACTGCAGCAGGTTGGCTCCCCTGGGCAAATCGTTACCTTACGTCGCTTTGCCTTTTGACCACTAGGGGGTGTGCATGTGCTGCCAGAGGCACGCACGATCGCTTGTGGCAGCGCGAGAAATGGGATGCCTGGTTCTCTCAGGCATAAGGAGACTGATCATGTGTTCATACCAAGTATGAACACTGATCTCTCTCTCCTCGTAGTCAGTCCCACCCTCTCCTCCACCTAATTTAGAACATACCTAGGAAACACAGTTAACCCCTTGATTGCCCCCTAGTGTTAACCCCTTCCCTGCGAGTGACATTTAGACAGTAATCAGTTCCTTTTTTTAGCATTGATCACTGTGTAATCGTCACTGGTATCAAAAATCTGTCAAAAGCGTCCGATCTGTCCGCCGCAATATCGCAGTCCCAATAAAAAAAAAAAAATACACACACACTAGTAAAAGTAAATAATAATATAAAAAATTACATAAATCTATCCCCTATTTTGTAGATGCTATAACTTTTGCTCAAATCAATCAATAGACTGCGATTTTTATTGGGATATTTATTATAGCAAAAAAAAAATTCTCAAAATTGACGCTCTTGTTTATAGCACCAAAAATAAAAACTGCAGATGGTGATCAAATACCAAAAGAAAGCTATTTATAGGGGGGGGGGGGGGTAGAAGGACATCAATTTGTTTGCGTATAAGCGTTGCACTTCTGGGGCTGAAGTGGTTAAACCACAAATGAATACCAATTAAATGATATTACAGCTTACCATGTCCAAGATAAGATTGCTTCATTTGTTTTCTTTTTTAGGCTTTCTTCTATTTTCATCTGGTGATCCAGCATCTAACTCTTGTTTTTCAAAAGAACAAGCTCTCCAGCAGAATGTATCAGTTGCAGAGATTGGACAAACCATTTAGCAGGGGTGCTTTCAGCGATCAGCTTTTATGTTTGTATAACTTTTATCCCAAAAAGGTAAGGGGGGGGGCAGTTTGCTGTAAATGCTTCTAAAGTGTAAGTTGGAGTTTCATTTCAATATGTTCGTGTATTTAAGTCTGCCAGTCCAACACTCCTCTCCCCCAGACTGATCAGGTTGCTGTCCGAAAGGTGCACCCCTGTGCTCATTCATTCAGAGTGGAACACTCAACACAGGGTGTGTTACTGGCCAGTTTACCAGGTGAAAACAGAGGAAAAAAGCCTAAAAAAGCAAAAACAAATGCAGTCATACCATTTAATGATTGATAAGCTGCAATAGAATACATTTTTGGTTTGGGATTTAATGCAGCTTTAAATTTGAGATTTCTGTTTAGTGCACGGAAAGTTACAAGGATACTGGATTTTTAGCACAGTTAATTTCTATTCTTGCAGAAAGTGTACTTCGCCCTGAAATAGAAAAACGTATGCAGCCACCACACCCAAGGACTGGAAAGCTAGAACATACATTTTTGTTTTTGGGTTTAGATGCACTTTATGGACTTAAAGTGGTTGTAAAGGTATTTCTATGCAGGAAGGTAAAAAAACCTGTGTACAACAGCCGCCCTTATACTTGCCTAAGCCCCATCTCAATCCAGCGATGTGCCCAAGAGCCGCTGCTCTCCATGTTCTCTGCCTCCTCGTTGGCTGAGACAGCAGCAGGAGACATTGGCTCCCGCTACTGTCGATCACAGCCAGTGAGCCAATGAGGAGAGTGTGGGGCAGGGCCGAGTCATGCTTTGTACAGTATCTGAC
The DNA here is from genome assembly GCA_029574335.1 of Rana kukunoris. Taxonomy (NCBI): domain Eukaryota; kingdom Metazoa; phylum Chordata; class Amphibia; order Anura; family Ranidae; genus Rana; species Rana kukunoris. The sequence continues at coordinate 236,699,965 of CM056050.1, read as the reverse complement.
TAGACAGAGCAGTGGCTTGGGAGAAATAAAGCGGTTTGCAATGGGGGCACTTGGCCAGGGGTGGTGCATGCATAAAGGGCTCAGGAGAGCCACCCCCCCCTCTCCTGGCACCACTCTAATCACCATAGATTCATGCATTGCATGAATCTATTGGTCGCAGTCGACACCCCCTATTCAGGAGTCTGTCCCCTTTTCGGCAGCGGTGGGGGTATTTTTTTTTTTTTTTTTTAGGAAGCACCGATTAGACCTAGAGGCTCTAATGAGCGCCCAAAAATATGAGAAGCGGGTGCAACACTGTGCATTCGCTTCTCACTCGCTTTGCCAACATTAAACCGCCTCTCAGCCAATCAGGTGTTACCTGTCACCTGATTTTCTGAAACGACAGGCGCTGTGATTGGACGCCTATTACATATCTTCCAACCGACCCGGATTTCGCGAGACTTCCCCGCGATTCGTGGTAAGTCACACGATTGGGGCTGGAGTCCTGCGATCCGCGGCACCCCCCTGATGAAAACGGTCTCATGGATTTTTTTCCATCAGTTATCCGATGAAGCTGACCGATGATCAGTCGTGCCTACACACCATCAGTTAAAAAAACGATCCTGTCAGAACGCGGTGACGTAAAACACGACGTGCTGAAAAAGTTCAATGCTTCCAAGCATGCGTCGACTTGATTCTGAGCATGCATGGATTTTTTAACAGATGAAGTACCCACAAATGATTGTTTTTTTCTATAGGTTTTTTATCCATCAGATCATTTTAAAACAAGTTCCTATTTTCTTAACATTTCCGATTAACAACCGAAAGACCGCTTTCATCATACTAACCCATCGCGTGTACGCAGCATAAATGTTACATGAATTATTTCTGCAGAAAATATATCAAATGCATTTGTTGGAATATAAAATGAAGCTACTCCCGCAACCACCAATATTAGTTTCATTTGTACATATATTTAAAGAAACATTTATGCCATTGAACTTCTGTACCTGTAACTGCTCAGCTTACAATATCAAATAAAGATACCCAGCAGTTCTATTGACTTTTCTTTAGCATAAAGAAAACTAGATTATGGGGAATTGTTCACAGTATTGTGGAGCTTACATGAAAATCATCAATAAATGCATTCAAAAACTCAGGACCTGAGAAAAAAGGACTCATGAATTATATATGATTGTAACAATCATCTCACCTCGAGATATGCCATTAACTTTCTTTATCGAAATCACAAGAGATTTCTTTTGAAAATATTTTTGCTATAGGATTAGGTCTATAACGCTCATTATGTAGGCATGCATATTTTCTCCTTATATGTAATGAAAATGAATGCTGCACAGGTTAAAAAGGGATGAAAGAATCTGAAAGAGGGATAAAAACGCAATCAGCAAAAGGAGCAATGGAATATGTATTTCCATCATAATGGCTGTTTTAAAACTTTATGGTTTAAAAATGCATATTATACTGTGCTGAAGAATTTATTATTATTACCATCACTTTCTGAGTTTCAGGAGTTGCAATCTAGTTCCAAATGCATTATTCTAGTCTGGCTCTCTTCAAGTACTCAAGTTTGTTTCCATGCCAAAGCATGTACTAGGTTTTTGCTCTAACTGGTCAAGCCTTGAAACAGAAGAACGGAGTTGTATCCATGTAACAATTATACCACATAACCTGGAACCTCTTAAAGAGTAACTCCACTTTTGTGGCAGAAAAAAAAATAGCAAAGAAAGCAAAAATACTATAGCACATATAATTGCGACACCAATATTGTGATTGATTAAAAAATTACCTTTCCTTTTTCAATCTGCAGCCACCGTAATTTTCTGAGAATGCATTGCAATATGGCTACCTGGAGTTGTTCCGTACACAGAGTGTGTACTGACCCCTCCCCAGAAACAATTTCTTGCTTGTGCAATTGGCTCACCAATTTTCCCAGAAGTCTGCCCTAAGATACAAGTCAGATTTCCTGCAAGATACTTTTAATAGACACACGTCTAAAGGGATGCAGGCCCTGCAGATTTCCTCATTAGTGTACTGCAGCTGCCACAGCCAAAAGTCAATTTTAAAACCAGACCCACTTAGCACAGAAACACATGGAATTCTTCATCATAAACAAAAAAAGGATAGAAATCTGCAACAAAGGTTGTTATTCTTGCAGAGGGGAATATTTTTTTCTCAAAAGTGGAGTTACGCTTTAAAAGTTAGAGCTGCTTATATTTTGCCTTACTTTGTTCTTTCTCCCCCTCCATTGACATACCAAAGTGAAAGTAAACTCCCCATGCATGAATTTTACCTATAGGCAAGCCAAAAAGGCAACTTGCCTAAAGGTACTGCAAATATCTCCTAAACGGGCACCGTTTAGGAGACATTTAGGCCCCTTTCACATTGAGGCGTGGAGCCGCGGTGACGGTATAGCCACGCTATTTGTAGCGCCGCTATACCGTCGTGTTTACCGCGATATTCGGGCGCTAGCGGTGAGGTTTAAACCCCCGCTAGCGGCCGAAAAAGGGTTAATACCGCCCGCGTTGCGGGCGGTATTACCGCGGTTTCCCATTGATTCCAATGGGAAGGCGCGCTATAGGAGCGGTGAACACACCGCTCCTATACCGCGGTAAAGATGCGGCTAGCAGGACTTTTGGAGCGTTCCTGCTAGCGCACCGCTTCAGTGTGAAAGCCTTCGGGCTTTCACATTGAACACTACAGGGCATGATTTTTCATGCGGTATAGCAGCGCTATTTTTAGCGCTGTACCGCATGAAAAACGCCTCAATGTGAAAGGGGCCTAACTGTAGATTTAGCCAGTGATGTCACCGATGCATGTGCTCTGAAAGAACGGCATATCAGTGCCGTTCTTTCAGAGTCCTGTGCCATAAACGGCAATGAGTGACGTCATTGCAGCTCCAGCCACTCACAGAGTCCACGATCCTGTAAGGAAGACCAGGTGAAGATGTAAGAGTCTTCAGCGGTGTCAAGGCACTGCTGGAGGGCTTCCATCTAAGGGAAGTTGTGATGCATACTAGCACATTAGGACATTGCAAGTTTAAAAAAAAAAAAAAAAACACCAGGGCAGGTTTACCTTTAATTTTGAACCCAGTGATGTTTTTGTCTCCGCTTTCTATGCAAAGTGTGTGGATAATTGCCGATTGGGAAATGGGAAGGGGAGACAGATTGTCAGGGCACTGTATGAAGCGTCATTAAAATATTACTGAATCCTACCTCTGCACCCCTTTCAATAGCCCTCAACCTTTATGGAATCAGGGTAATTTTTGGGAAGATATTATCCAAATATTTAAATGGATTGATGGGTACATAGACAGACTACCAGTTACATTTATAGTGCTCTAATACATAACTGTAATGCTAAGCCTTTACAATTGAAAAATGAAATTCCTTTGAATGAAAGGGGGTTCAGTGGAACTTGCTTACCTTCTAATGCCTAGGACATATGTACAAATGTGCAAATGTTCAAGACTAAAAAGGTAAGGCTGGAGGTTAGTCTCAAAAACCATAATCCAAAATCACTAGTCCTGTCAAATCATTAACATGGAACACATTTATAAAGCAAATGATAGGGACGTACTGTGGTGGTCATAAAACTGAAAAAAATAAATAAAACACTGGCACAGATGTGTGCTTTACAAATGTGTTTAGTAATGGACTTGCTTCAAGGCTCCAAAGTCATTCTTTTTTCAATGAAAGTCTCAGGAGAAGATCCATGTCACATGACCTCTCAATGTATTGTGACCAGCCTATTCTTAAAGTGTAAGTTCACCCAAAAATAAATTTCTAAAAATACCTTGAGCCGACCGGTTAGACTGCGAGGATGCATTTTTTTTTCATACATACCGTGTTAGCGGTGTTTCATCCCTCGGCTTCTGGGTACGATTCTTGCGTGGCTGGGCATTCCTAGTTGATTGACGTTCCTCCGACCAGTGCATACTGCGCGTCGCGACTTTCCGGAAGAAGCCGAACGTCGCTGCGCAGGCTCCGTATAGAGCCGACTTTATACGGCGCCTGCGCAATGACGTTCGGCTTCTTTCGGAAAGTCGTGACGCGCAGTATGCGCTGGTCGGAGGAACGTCAATCAACTAGGAATGCCCAGCCACGCAAGAATCGTACCCGGAAGCTGAGGGATGAAACACCGCTAACACGGTATGTATGAAAAAAAATGCATTCTCGCAGTCTAACCGCTCGGCTCAAGGTATTTTTAGAAAAAAATAAAAATAAAAATCGGGTGAACTTCCACTTTTAAAAGATCTGTTCACCTTTTAAAAACAAAAGCACATTTTTGCAGGTTAAGAAAAACGTGCATCTTTTTTTTTTACTGGAGCTTGTAAAGCATTGCACCCACAGTCAGCATGCAGGAATCCAGCAGACTTGTATCTGTCTGCAGGTACTTCATATGGGCAGGCAGATGCACACTGACAGGAAGAGAGAATGAACCAGAGTGCTCAACAGCGCCATGGTAGTTTATTGAAACAGCAAGCCGATAAGCTGCAAAGGCTTATTTGTAGTTCTGCCATTCTCAGAACACTGAATAAATGATGTTGCAGTATGGGCACGTCTTTTCTAAATCATGACAGAAAGTGGGAGGGAGGAGTTGAAGATTTCTCCCCTTTGGGTAAAAGCAGAGCAGGCAACGGCTGCAGGATTAGGAACAGGTTAAATGTTCCACCCTAAAAAACAGGGTTCCCAAAAGATGAATTTATCCTTTAAAAGCCAAGTGTTTTCTGTTGTGTTACACAAATAGCACTTCATAAGACACTACGGACTATACCCCATGGCATGCATTTTAGAAATTAGTCCCAACATTATCTATGATCAAGACTATGTTAGGTAAAACATTAGAGGCAGTACTAGGAGGGGCTGCAGTGTGCTTTGTTCAGTTTAATTGCGTAAAATGCGATGTGTGTGACTTCCTGCATTTTTCCACACTGAACCAAATGGCATCACGTCACACTGTGCTTTTAGCCAGTGACATGAAAAGTGTCACATGTGACAATTGAAATGAAGTAAAAAAAAAAAGTGCAACGCACTGTGCAACATGCATTGCACAACTCCCTGCAGAATCTAACACTGCGCTAGCATGCATGCTAAAGTGCTGCATTTAACTATGCAGGTGTGTGTGACCCTAGCCCTGGTTAGGTTCACAATAGCCTGCATGCCAAAATGCAGCCATGGTGCATCAAGGTAGCTTCACTTTTGCAAACAAATAGCCTTTAATTTAAATTGTTAGAAACCATTTATACTTGAATTTGTTGTGCTGGCTGATTGGATCAAGTAAATCATGTAGTAGTCTGCATTTGGTTTTGCGTAGCACAGATGAAAAAAAAATAAAATAGACTATAAATCTCTTTGTAAACTTTCCTTTTCCACAGTCTCCTAGGATGGGTTTTGTTTGTGCATTTAGCACTTTGAGCATATTTTTAAGTCCTGTAGTCCGTTTATTTTCATCTTAGTGATGTCATCAATATTTCAAGCCTTTTGGGCACACGCCAGTAGACAGGTAGTGGTTAATGCTTACAAGAAAAAGCAAAGCCGCGCCACTAAGGTAAATTTAAACAAATTAAACCATATGATATTGAGAACAATTGAAAAAACAGTCCTGTAGCATAAATATGATAAACGCACTTTTCTTTGGGGCGAGATCAGAAAGTCTCTTGTGAAAAGTTCAATAACAATCTCTCCCCAAATGAATCGCATGCAAGGACATCAAATGCAACACCACCAAGTGACAGATGATAACTTGAAAGTGATCCCTTCACCAATAATGAAATGGCCGCTTACCAGAAGGCAAGCCCAGTGAAAAGATCGGGTATAGCCCAGCCGCGGCCTTTAGATCCAGGGGATGAGATATGGAAAGGATCTCCTGCAGAATAGTAGCAGGCAAAAACTCACGATCCAACAGGTTAATAGCAGGGGAACCAAAAGACTAACATTGCTAATAGCAGGGGAACCAAAAGACTGACCTTTGTTTCTGGTGGGAACACAAAAGCAGTTGCAACCCAGTCTATCAGTCTGAAGGTCACGTGTTTGTGTCATTGCAGATGATCGTGAGCTGGGGCTACCATTAACCTGTTGGATCGTGAGTTTTTGCCCGCTACTATTCTGCGGGAGATTCTTTCCATATCTCATCCCCTGGATCTAAAGGCCACGGCTGGGCTATAGCCGATCGTTTCACTGGCCTTGCCTTCTGGTAAGTGGCCATTTCATTATTGGTGAAGGGATCACTTTCAAGTTATCATCTGTCACTTGGTGGTGTTGCATTTGATGTCCCTGCATGCGATTCAATTGTTTTTTCAATTGTTCTCAATATTATATGGTTTAATTAGTTTAAATTTACCTTAGTGGCGCGGCTTTGCTTTTTCTTGTTTGTATTATTATGTGTATCACACGACAGCTGCTGCCCTGTATTTTTCATTCATTATTTTTTTACATTCGCGCAGTTTTTTTGTTTCGAGTGGTTAATTCTTCCCCAGCCGGGAGAGAGATCTATCACATGTTTCCCAGGGCTGTCTTGGCGGGCTTTCTGCTGGGCTCTGCTCTCCTCCCTGTGCTCATCAATTCAGGAAGGAGGCTTGACCCAAGTTAGTTCCAGCCATGTGGGGAAAAAAAAAAGGAAAAGCTGTCAGCAGAAGATGCAAACTGATCAGCCAAGCAACCACCTGGGAGGAGAGAGGTCCCTGTAAAGGAAAACTGTTGAGTGGCTGCTGAGCCATATAGTGCCACAACACACAGCCTGCTGCAAGGGAAGGAAAGAAAAACAGGAAGATGTGACCTCGAGTCAGGGGTCTCTGCCTATCTGGAATTCCCTATTTCTGCCGGACACCTGTGTCCTAGAGCCTTCCACATGTAGGAGGATTGCTGGGACTTTGTCTGCTCTGAGGATGATACCAACCATGGACTCTGCCAAGTATGCTGGCACAGCCACAAGTCTGTAGCTAGAGATTAGGGATGTTAGGAAAAGACTGTACTTTAGGTTGAACAGTTAACATGCGATTTTATCATGCTGCATTTTTCCAGTAGCTTTTGAAACTTTACCTCTGCCTGTTCTGACATTACTAAAGGGATGTATTGTAATCAGCTTGGGTCACTAGTACATTGGGATATGAAGACATCAGTACAAAGTTAATAAAGTGGTTACCAAGGGCAGCCAAGATTTGGCAAGCAAACTGTTAAAAGGGTTGTAAACCCCTGTGGTAATGCATTAAGGTGAAAAAACTTTCTGTAGTGAAGCAAACCCCCCAAACTTTCTTACCTGACCCCAATATTTCCAGCGACGAGAACAAGCCCAGCAGCTCCAGCCACTGTCTTGGGTCCTCATTGGACAGATTGACAGCAGAGTCATGTTGTCTGTGTCAATTGACGCAGCAGCAGGACTCAAAAGCGTGAACAAATGAGTGCCCCCTTGGAAAACGGGTCTCAGTGCAAAACCCTTGCACAGAGGAGGCAAGTATACCATGTGTGTTAAAAAGAAAAACACACACAGAGTGAGCCTTTACAACCGCTTGAGGCTTGAGCAGGGGTTAACGTTTCAAGTCAGATTTCAGGCCAAATTTTGGGCTGAATTACAAATTTCGCCATACTTAAAAAAGGAACCTATTGTAATAAAAGGAAAAAAAATAGATTTTTAAAGATGAAAGCTCAGAGTGTGACCTTTTTTATATTTGAACACCTAATGAATCTCAGACCACCAAGAGTGCTCTAAATGCAGGCAGAACGCCATAATAACCCAGGTTTTCCAACAATACAATTGGATTCTCCATTTATTTCATGAACATAGCCTAGGAAAGTAATCCCTCCCTCCCAAACTCAAATTCTAGCTTGGGGGGGAGCATCCAGCAACTAATATTTTCAATGATTTATAGTAACTATACACCTTCTATAGAAGTTAAAAGAAAAATCTTAGCTTAGTTAAATTTTGTTTAATGCATAGAAAAACAGAGCCATACATTGACTTTACTAGCTGCCAATTTAGGAGTCTACTGGGAAGTGAGTTTTGTATGGAACGAAACAAGAGATGTTACAAAAGCTTTTGTTTAATGGTTTAATTGTGATAAATGTAGTTGTGTCATGGTAAATGTAGTTCGGTTTCCAATTTTAGTAACAAATTAGCAAGAACGGTTTGGACAGGATAGCTGCGGCTTTTGTCAGAGTAATGAAAGTGGAAAGAATTTCAAATTATAGGCACAGAGAACAACTGCTGTTCTTTATACTAGTACATTATAATTCCAGTTTAATAGGGAAATGGGAAAGGAGGAGATTTCAGATGTGTAAAAAAATTGTGCTTCTAAAATTGCCTTCATCTATTAGGTGGTTATAAGAGAGTAAAGGGTGCCCTCAAGATATATCTTCTGTAGTGGGCTCAAATAAAGAATCATTTGTACAAAGGCAATAGGTGGTCACTAACTGGCCTAGACACTGATCTATACTTGTGCTTTCAAGATGCTGCACTATTGGAATGACTTTTCTATTATGTGAAATAAATTACAGGCTAGCAGTCAGTAACCCATAACAATAAGCTGTCACTGTGCTATAGGAAGGAAGGAAAATAAAGTTGCTGTGGGTTACTGCATTTTGCACATCATTTAACAGGCGTATTGAAGCTTAGTATTTAAATCGGAATGCAAGATTTTGCTGCAGTAAAATACAAGAAATGTGGAATAAGAAAACTAAATGCTAACTCCAGCTTTTTTTTTCTATAGCGTATGGCAAGGTTAGAACCTTTATATTGACATTCTCTTTCTTCACTCCCTCTGCTAGCACGGAGAAAAGACAGGTAGCCATTTCCACTGGGGACAGATATGTTGGTTTTTCTATTTTTTGTAGCATGAGGTAGGGTTAGAGCAGGGATCCTCAAACTACGGCCCTCCAGATGTTGTAGAACTACACATCCCATGAGGCATTGTAACACACTGACATTCCGACATGACTAGGCATTATGGGAATTGTAGTTCCTGAACTGGAGGGCCGTAGTTTGAAGACCCATGGGTTAGAGGCTCCAAGCAGACCCATACATAAAAAATGCTAATCCAAAATGTACCTTTATAATAATTTCTATTTGTACCAGCATTGTCCCTTGTTATGCGATTACTTTTAGTAAAAAGTGCCATTAGGAAGTAATAGGAAAGGGGAAAGCTGTTCCGCATGCTCTATATACAAAACTATATTTTAAACATATAGAGCATCAAAGAAATGGTTGCACATTTCTTAAACTATTAAAGCTTTTGGCTTCTCTATATCCACTGGACCCTCTTTGTCTCAGTTCCCTTGCTGAATTTAGTTATCAATGTTCTTAAACTAGAACAGTTGATAAATTGAGAGAATTTATGCTGCCTCCTCTAACCCTGTTGCCCTAGTCGCTGGCAAGTACAGCCCTATAGCTTTTGGGGTATGCACTTTCCTGTTCCAATGTCTCATGCCCTAAAAGAGCAAGGGCAGAAAAAAAAAATGCACATAAAGCTCTACTTTTTCTCCTCTGCCAAACTATATAAAAAAGTTTTTTAAACAAAGATTATAAAGATTCACTACTCCATCTAAAAAAATTAGCTGAACTTTAACTTGGGACCTATAAATGCTTAATCAATGTTTGATAGAATGTTCCTCTCACACATTTGCCGTTTTTGAAACCCTTGTTCCTAGTTTTTTCAACGCTTATCCTTTGTGCATGTGCAATTTTATAAAAAATTTGCTCTGTATGTTGAATGGCATACCATCAGCTTTCCATTAGATTATTATAATTCTTTGATTCTTGTGTTATTAAATAATTCTTGATTAGCCAAAAGATTCATTAAGACAACACAACAGTTATTAATAGTCAACGATTCATGCGTATGTGTCCACTGCTACAAATTCATTTTAACCAGATGTAGAAACAACTGAGAGGTCGATTAATCAATTTGGACAATATCTGATTGCCAAACGTTTTTTTTTAAGACAGATTAAGGTAAGACCTGGTCAGTTAACTCCCTTTAACCTGAAAAAAAAAAGTCTCAAAAGCCACCATGCAATTGTCCATGGCTGCATTGTGTGTAATAAACTGCAATGTGGTAAGGGATAAACATGGGATAAAATAATGGCTCTCAAAACTATGAACACTTCCCTAAACATTGAAAAATCCCTGATTTTGGCTCCAATGCCACGTACACACGATTGGTTCATCCGTTGAAAACGGACCGATGGATTTTTTTCATCAGATATCCGATGAAGCCGACTTTCATCAGCCTTGCCTACATACCATCAGTTAAAAATGTGTTTGTGTCAGAACGCGGTGACTTAAAACACTATGACGTGCTGAGAAAAATTAAGTTCAATGCTTCTGAGCATGCGTCGACTTGATTGTGAGCATGCATGGATTTTTAACCAATGGACTTGCCCACAGACTATTGTTTTTTTCTATCGTTTTTTTAACCATCAGATAATTTTAAAACAGGTTCGAAGTTTTTTCACTGATGGGAAAAAAACGATCGTGTGTACGTGGCATTAGAGCTCTTAAGACTAAGAAGATACCTAGATTTTGAAGTGACTGAACCTTTTTGTGGTCTTGATTAGTGATGAGCGGAATACACCATATTCGATTTCGCGATATTTCGCAAATATTTCGAAGAATATTCGCGAATATTCGTTAATATCGAATATTCGTGATATTTTTTAATAAAATATGACGAATATTCGATATTTACGAATATTCGCTATATTTTATAAAAAAATAAAATAGCGAAATTTCGCATATGCGAAAGCGAAAATGATTGCGAAATTTCGCTATTTTTTTTTGGATAAAATATCACGAAAATATTCGATATTTACGAATATTTGCTATATTTTATAAAAAAAAAAAAAAAATTGCAAAATTTATTGCGAAATTTATTGCGAAATTTGAAAAATACGAATATTCGAAATAGCGAATATTCGCCGCGATATTCGAGTTATTCGCGAATACTCGAATATGCAATATTCGTAGCGAATATTCGCAATGCGAATATTCGTGAGCAACACTAGTCTTGATTACTCACCTTTTTAAAACACAGAAATGTAGACAAAATCAAAGACCAAAACTAGACTTCACATGAATCCCACTGGTAAGTTTATTGTATATAGATGGTCACCATCACCCCACTGACATGTTTCCCCCCTCCTAGGGCTTAATCAAATGATCTACGATAGGATTAGTGAAACTTGTTAGAGATGTGTGGCCCAAGAGCATGGACTGCAGTATATACAAGAAACTTAAGCTGGCCACACAAGTTCATTTTTTCATTCAACCAGCATGTTGTATTAAACTAACCAGATACCACGATGCACACATTCATGGGGGAATCATCCCTGCTGGAGTCTATGTATTCCGATAACAGGGAGACTTCAGAATACACAGATAAATGTTGTAGTCTATAGCTTGCATCCTTTTTTCCAAAAGAAGAGTTGAACAAAAAAGTCAAATCAGTAGATCAACTTCTGTTCAACCACAGGGGCCACAGCCAGTTCAGCAGGGACTTTCATTTCAATCCATGTATGACCAGCTTTTCCAATGGGATTTCATTGCCTCATTCTTTGATTTTGCTATATGTATTGAACTAGACGAGCTCTTGCGACCTGCAATCAGAGGAGTGGACTTTCCAGGAGACTATTTTAGTAGCTTGGAGCAGTGCAGTTTTTCTTTTGGCGCATTTCATAGAAGTGCAGGCATACTGATTTTACCTTGGTGTAATCAGGTCTGGCAGTCCTCTTTATACTGCTTGTTAATTGTTCACCAAAATTGTAACACTACCTTCAAATACAGTAAGTCCATAATTCATTAGGATATCAATTCAGTACATTTTAGTAAAACACTATGTCTTACTGTTCAAATTCATTCTGAATTCCTATCAGAAGCATTGATAAACTTTGTGTGCCAGACCATCTCCGCTCTGTTGACTTGGCAGTGGACATAATTGCACACATAGGGGTCAATTCACAAAGAGAAACGTTATTGGTTTTCTTCAGTTGTTAAATTAGCACTCCTTATTTAACGCTAGCAAACATGGTATTCACAAAAGCTATAATCGTTATTTAACACAGTCGTTATGGTTTTCAACTGACTCTTTATCCAAACGTTATGCTAACTACTCAGACGTTATTATTAAGATTCGGGACGTTAAAATAACTCTTAAGATCGTTAAATAATGCTGGAGAGATGCATTCTGGGAGCAGAAGGGGAGGAGAACAGCTGCATGTGGAAAAGAGCAGATGCAGATGCAGAGAGAGAGAGAGAGAGAGAGACACAAAAGCAATACACATGGAGACTGAGCATGTGATGTGCAAAACTTCTAGTGTGTGCTTTTCTAAAGCCATGTGTAATTCCTTATAGAGAGAATAAATCATGGGAGATGATAATCGGAATTTAGCTATCACCTGGGTTTCAGAAAAGTCATCCAAAATAGTATGTGAAGGGAATACACGTTTATAAATCTGAACAACATTCTAACGTGTTCTTCTTCGCCTCTGGATAATTTTAAGTTCAAATAGAGCACGGTTCTAGCTTGCCCAACACTACTAAAAACTTCACTACACTACAAAAATCGCCAAAAGCTTCCTCTAACAACAAAATATCGCCTGGGAAATGTCATAACGCCACCCTGAGGGAGGTGTTAATTTAACGATTGCTTAACGATTGATAACTGTCAAAAAAATCTTTGTGAATTGCACTTCTGTACATATTTAACAATTATTTGAATCTTTAAAATAACGATTTGACTCTTTAATAAGGATCCACACCTTAAAATATCGGTTCTGTGTAGGGAAACGTTATTTGATGATTTTTCAAAGCGTTAAATCGTTTAGTGAATTGAACTAGCTTCAATAACGTGCAAAATCGTTAAAATAACACTCGCAATCTGAAAATAAAGCTTTGTGAATTGACCCCATAGACAGCTAGGACATCAGGAGCATGCAAATAATGAATAGAAAAAAGGTTTTTACTATTAGAATGTACTGTAACTGTGGCCCTGCAATGCTCGGGACCCAGGTTTATTGGCACAATGGTTTTAGTATTTTTTGGTTTATAAAGTTTTGCATTCTCTACAATCTTTGTTTCTGCGTTTTAGTGGCTTCCAGCTGCAACTCAAAAATGGTGAATTGGCTTTTGCCCAAATTGATGTGCTTTATGTTGGAACTATTTAACACATAAGACAACCGCTGGTAGTAGCTTCTCTATATGAAAAAGCAGAAAGGGAATTTCCAATTAATATTTTCCATTTTTTTTTTTAAATCAGTCATAAGATATTTACTTTACAGATCTCTGGTGTTTTTCAACTACATATGCAAAGACACCATGTATAAAAGTAGCTCAATTTATCAGAATATAATAACTGAGAATCGTTTCAAAATACTAAGCAGCATCCTCTAACAATTCACAAATCAATACCTTGTTGTATATAACAAGACGAGAAAAAGAAAAAACACAAAAAACACACTTGCACAGAAGCACACTTTTTCATAGATTTTGGTGAGAGCAATATCACAATATCATTTGGAGGCAATCGGAGAGGAGCCGCTTTTATGAAGCAAGTCATTTTCTTTGAAATTAATTCTGCAGAATGGGGATCTCAGACAAGGAGAAAATGAATCTCTGTGAATGTCACACTTTGAACAGTGGAAGAACTATTATGTATCACCTTAAATTAAACCACATTACACCCTGTGATGAGACCGTAGCAGAGGACTAAAGGATACCGTAGCTTTCCAAAGATGACAGGGCCAACATCTGCCATGGTCTGCCCTTATCAGAATACGTGCTAAATAAAATCTGTAGAAAGTATCAGAAACATGCAATTAGCAAAATTATTTATGCACAGAAAATACATTTGTATTGTAATCACTACTGTATAAAACATCCACAATCATATAGAGGGAAGAAAAAAAGGGATTTTTAAATACAGCTTACCTGTAAAATCCTTTTCTTGGAGTACATCACGGGACACAGAGCGGCATATTCATTACTATATGGGTTATATGGAGTACCTTCAGGTGTGGACACTGGCAATCTCAAACAGGAAGTCCCCTCCCTATATAACCCCCTCCCCTAGAGGGAGTCCCTCAGTTTTGTAGCAAGCAGTATGCCTCCCAAAATGGTCACCCAAAAGAGGGGTGGGAGCTCTGTGTCCCGTGATGTACTCCAAGAAAAGGATTTTACAGGTAAGCTGTATTTAAAAATCCCTTTTTCTTTCTCGTACATCACGGGACACAGAGCGGCATATTCATTACTATATGGGATGTCCGAAAGCAATGCTTTAATGAGGGGAGGGAGACATCTTCCAAAGAAGGATTTAATTTTAGAGGTATACTCAGATACTAGTAAATCCAACTTAAACGAGAAATGTAAATCTCAAATCAAATCAAGGGAGCCCCCTCAGATCCTGAGGAGCTTGAATCGCGGCCTGTAGTACTGACTGCCCAAAGGCTGTATCCGCATTCCTTCTTACGTCCAATTGATAACATTTTGAAATGACTACGTTGCTGCCTTGCATATTCGAGCCCTAGAGATCTGATGATGTGCTGCCCAGGAGGTGCCCATGGCCCTGGTAGAATGGGCCTTTACCGACAAAGGAGGAGGCACCTCTTCAAACCGCAGGCCCGAACAATGAATTGTTTAATCCATCTTGCGATGGTGGATCAAGCGGCTGCCTGACCCATCTTGGGCCCTTCCGGTAAAACGAACACCACATCCGTTTTCCGAACCTTCTCTGTAGCTTTAAGATAGGCCCTTACGGCCCTGACAATATCCAACGTATGCAGCAACCCCTCCTTTCTAGAGGTGGGTTTTTGGAAGAAGGATGGAAGTACCACATCCTGGTTCAGGTGGAAACTGGATATAACCTTTGGTAGAAAGGAAGGATGAGGACGGAACCCCGCCCTATCCTTATGCAAAATGAGATATGGTTCCTTACAAGATAAGGCTGCCAATTCCGATACTCTCCTGGCCGAAACTATGGTGATCAGAAATACCGACTTTCTAGTCAGTAAAAATCAAGGTACCTCAGCCAACGGCTCAAGGGGTTGTTTCTGTAGGGATGACAGAACAAGATTTAAAGTCCCATGGACCAAGTGGTGACTTGACAGGAGGATTAATACGCAAGACCCCCTGTAAGAAGGTCTTTACCAGCGAGTGGGTGGCCAGCGGCCTCTGAAACCACACTGACAGAGCTGAGATCTGTCCCTTGATTGTGCTTAGTGCCAGGCCTTTATTCCACTCCTAGCTGGAGAAAACTTAACACCCTGTCAATAGTATATTTACGGGAATTCTATCTTTTGGATTCACACCAGCCTACGTAGTTCCTCCACACCCTGTAATAAATCACCCTGGAGGCCGGCTTTCTAGCCCTAATCAGGGTAGGAATTACCTGCCTAGACAGACCTCTACCCCTGAGAATCAGGGATTCAGCCTCCAGGCCGTCAAATTTAGACGCTGTAATGTAGGGTGGAGGATCGGGCCTTGTGAGAGTAGGTCTGGTTGTAGAGGAAGAGTCCAAGGGTCTCCTACTGCCATCTTCAGGACTAGTGAGTACCAAGTCCTCCGGGGCCCAGCCGGAACTACTAGAATGACTGGCTTGTGCTCCACTCTGATCCTGCGCAACAGGCGAGGGAGTAACTGTAGCGGAGGGAATGCATATAGAAGTTTGAATTGATGCCAAGGGCAAACCAACGCATCGGTTCCGCAGGCCATAGGATCCCTCGCTCGAGACACGAACCTGTCTAGTTTCTTGTTGAACCTGGATGCCATTATATCTACGTCCGTCATTCCCCACCTCTGGCAGATTGTCTGAAAGACCTGGGGATGCCGAGACCACTCCCCTGGCAACCGACTCTGGCGACTTTAAGAAGTATGCCTGCAGGTTGTCTACTCCGGGAATGAATATCGCCGAAATGCAGGGTACATGAACCTCTGCCCACTGAAAAATCAAGCTCTTGAGCGGCCTGACTCCTGGTTCCCCCTTGGTGGTTTATGTATGCCACCGCCGTGGCATTGTCTGACTGGATTCTCACCGGGAACCCCTTTAATCTGGAGGTCCATGCCAGAAGGGCTAGGCGAGCAGCTCTGATCTCCAAGATATTGATGGGGAGCTGCCTCTCTGCTTTC
Organism: Rana kukunoris; assembly: GCA_029574335.1. Classification (NCBI taxonomy): domain Eukaryota; kingdom Metazoa; phylum Chordata; class Amphibia; order Anura; family Ranidae; genus Rana; species Rana kukunoris. The sequence continues at coordinate 236,683,858 of CM056050.1, read as the reverse complement.
ACCCAAGTTCCCTGGCGAGAGAACCCTTCGAAGACCGCCCCCCAGCCTGCCAGGCTGGCGTCTGTGGTAACTACCTTCCAGACAACAGGGCTGAAGGATTTTCCCTTTAGAAGATTCTGGGGGTTCAACCACCAGGCCAGGCTTTTGTCGGACCCTTGATGATAGCGTCAAAGGGGACTCTTAAGGCATGTGCCCTCTTGCCCCAGGCTGCTAGAATGGCTGCCTGTAGGACGCGAGTGTGGATCTGAGCGTATGGTACTGCCTCGAACGTGGCCACTAGCTTGCCTAGTACTCGCATACACAGGCGAATAGTTGTTTTTTTCTTGTTTAGAACCAACTGAACCAACCCCTTGATAGCCTCGATCTTTACAAGGGGCAGGAACACCCTTTGCTGTTCTGTGTCTAACCTCATGCCGAGGTATTCCAACTGCTTTGTAGGCTGGAACGCTGACTTTCCCCGGTTTAGGACCCAGCCGAATCCTTCGAGGTACCGAACCGTGAGGTTTACTGCCTGTTGCAGACCCGGCCGTGAGTGATCTATGATTAAAAGGTCGTCCAAGTATGCTAGGACTGTGACCCCTTGGATCCTTAAATTGGCCAGAACTGGGGCTAGGATCTTCGTGAATACCCGGGGGGCCGTGGCCAGCCCGAAGGGGAGCGCCCTGAATTGGAAGTGTCGCTGCCCCACCGCGAAGCGTAAAAATCTTTGATGCGACTGAAAGATTGGTACATGAAGGTAAGCATCCTTTATGTCTATGGAGGCCAGAAAATCGTCCCTCTGAAGCGCGGCGGCTGCTGACCGGATGGATTCCATCCGGAAGGAACAAACCCTTAGGTAACCGTTTAACCTCTTTAGGTCCAAGATTGGCCTGACATCGCCGTTGGGCTTTGGTATGACAAAGAGATTGGAATAGAAACCTAGCCCTTGCTCTTGGGCTGGCACCTCTATTATTACGTCCTGGAAAAGCAGGTGATCCAAAGCTGCCAGCAATGAGGCCTTCCTTGCTGGATCCTTTGGTAGCCTTGATTCTTGAAAATGAGGCGGAGGACACCTTAGAAACTCCAGTCTGTAGCCTGTGGTTACAGACGCCCGGACCCATTTGTCGGGGATCTTGGCTTCCCAAACTTCTGAGAAGAAACAAAGCCTTCCCCCCACCCGCGAGAGTGGGGGCGCCCCTTCATAAGGCAGACTTAGGGGCTGTCTTTGTCGGCTTGCGATACCATGGCCTCTTACCCCCAGGGGCCTGTCCCTGCGATCTACTGTTAACGTTGGATCGTGCAGGCGGCCGTCGATATTGCCTGGAATTTGAGGGCCCCGAGACAGGAAAGAGCTGCCTTTTAAATGTAGGACCCCGGAATGTCTTTTTGACCGGTAAAAGGGTACTCTTGCCACTTGAAATAGTCTGAATATATTTATCCAGATCCTCTCCGAAGAGTCGTCCTCCATGGAAGGGAAACCCTGCCAGAAGCTTTTTTTGCATGGGGGCTCCGCCGCCCAGTTCTTCAACCATAAGAGCCTTCTCATGTGCACCAAAAATAGTGATAAACGAGAGGCCTGCTGGATGGAATCTTTTATAGCATCCACAGCAAAACACAGAGCTCTGGGAATGTCAGAAAAACTCTTCTGCTTGTTGGGTAGGCATGTCCTTTAACATTTCTTTTGTCTGGTCTTTTAACGCCTGACAAACACCAATCGCAGCCACAGCTGGCTGTACCACTGCTCCTGCCGTAGCAAAGGATGCTTTTAAAAGTGTCTCTACCCGTTTATCAACCGGATCTTTAAACATATGTATGTTTTCCACCGGGCAAGTTAGTGATTTATTCACACATGAGATGGCTGCATCCACTACTGGGAGCCTCCACCTCTTGGAGAATTTTTCCTCCATGGGGTAAATGACCGCAAATCTTTTCGGTGGCAGAAAAAACCCTGTCCGGTCGTACCCAATCCCGAAATATCAATTCCTCCAAGAGAGGATGGACCGGAAACACTGCGATGCTTAACGGAGCTTTCAAAGAGCCCAGAGAGGATACCGGAGGAACCTGAGGCTCTGACAATGGTAAACTAAATGCCGAGCGGACCATGTCCGTCAAAGACTGTACCCACAGTCTTTCTGTCTGGGAGTCTGAAAATGGTTCCTCAGAGGCAGATCCCTCAATCCCTGAACCCTCTTGGTTCAGGTCTAGTTGATCCTCCTGTGATTCCAATTCCTCCGGAGAGAGAATCTCAGCATCTGAGGATACACCTCTTGGTGATGGGGATCTAACCCGTTTCTTACCAGGAATAGCTCTAGCGATCAATGCTGCTATTCTCTCTTCTAGCCCCCCTAGGGATACGGCTAGCATCTCCTCTGTGATAAACACAGGGCTGGGCTGATCTGGGCCAGCCTCCGCACCAGATCCCCCTAATGGCTCATCCAAGGCGCCCTTTATGTTAATAAGTTGCGGGGAAAGTATCGGCATATCATCAGAATCAGAAGGGGAACCCCTTTGTTTTTTGGTCTTTTTTGTACCCTTTGACCCCGAACCTTTGGAAGCCATAATACAAAATCGAGGGACTCCGCCCACACAACAGACTGTAGTGGCCAGGAGTACAAAACCAGAGCTTAGGGGACAATAGATCACTAATGCCCAAAAACTGATGGGATCCCGTATGTTTTTCTCTCTCTTTTTTTTTTTTTTTAAATATATATTATATATATTTTCTTTTTTAAAACATACAGTGACCCCAAACTTAGTTTGCCAGCCTCCAACTTGCTGCAAAAAGGGGAATTTCTTGGCTTAACAAAAAAGGCATTGGAACAAAGTCCAGCATGTACTACCCCTTTTCCGCCACCGGGAGTCACTGTTCTGCCGCTCTGCGTCCTCTCCTTCTGAAATCAGCCTCAGACTGAGCACTGACAATGCCTGCTGATCTATAACAGCACAAGGCGCGCCCCTGTATGACGCCGCAGGCACGCCCCCCCCCGCCCTCCTGTCTGAACGGCGCGAAAAACGTCTATAAGACGTGCGCGCGTATGCCGGAACAGGAGGAACATGGAGGAGCCGCGCTGCTGGAGACCCAGGACTGCAGAAACAGGCGGCAGATTCAAACCCCCGGCCAGGTAGGACTCTCCAAAAGGCCCCTAGGGATCCTTACTAGTCCTAGGAAGAAAGCAGCAGGTTAGCTAGCAACACATCTTTAGACAGGGGAACCTAGTGATGGGGGAAAAAAGGTGTCATCCTGTCTCTCTCAGACATAGTGAGCAAGGTTGCCCATGCAGAGCATACTTAGGCTACCCCCCTTTTAGGTTACCCCGGAGAGCCTGCTGTCGAACCAAGTCCCGCAGGCTCCCCCTTACCTGCTCCATGCTGCAGGATGTTTGTCCAGCAAACTGATCCAATCTTCTCCCATCTCCGTGGGTAGCGTAGTAGACCTTCAGGCCCTGGGGTCCTATGAAGGTACCCACTGTCCTGGACCTATATAGCACCCTGGCAAACAGGAACTTATGGTTTTTACAAACTCCAAGTCCTGGGCCCAGGGTCCAGCCCTCCAAAGAGGAGCATTATAGGCAAAACCCCACGGTTTGGGGCCCGGGTACTGTCCACTTTGGCACTGAGGCTCCTTGGACAGATCCGGTTAGCCCGCCCTTAATCCCAAGGATGTGGAGCAAAGCTATTTCGTGACCAACACCTAAGACACTGGCGAAAAAACTGAGGGACTCCCTCTAGGGGAGGGGGTTATATAGGGAGGGGACTTCCTGTTTGAGATTGCCAGTGTCCACACCTGAAGGTACTCCATATAACCCATATAGTAATGAATATGCCGCTCTGTGTCCCGTGATGTACGAGAAAGAAAATACAATTGCATAGATAGATGAAAAATATAATATAAATATATAACAAGCCACTGCTACAAAGTTTAAAATGCATGTCAATTGTAACTATAACCTTTTAAAACTAGAAAAGAAGACCATCTCCAAAGATGATTTATTACTCATCTGTTCCACTGAATTGATCTTTCCAGGGGGAAGTGGGACCGGTAAGTTTAAGCCATTTCCATGCAGGTAGGGTATTTTTAAAAATAGCAAAAATCACTTGAACCGTTCGACCTTCAGAAGATTTACCCCTCCTTCATGACCAGGCCATTTTTTGCGATACGGCACTGTTAACCGTCAATTGCGCAGTCATGCAACACCGTACCCAAGTAAAATTTATGTAATTTTTCTCCACAAATATAGCTTTTTATTGGTGGTATTTGATACCCTCTGCGTTTATTTTTGGCGCTATGAACCCAAAAATTTGACAAAATTTGAGAAAAAAATAATTCTGCCATAAAAAAACACACACACACACACACCTTCATAAACTTAGACCAATATGTTTTCTGCTATATAATTTTGGTTAAAAAAAATCCCAATAAGCGTATATTGTTTGGTTTGTGCAAATATTATAGCATCTATAAACTATTGGATATTAACTATTTTTGTTTTGTTAGTCCATCAGATGAAATCTTGCGAGAAACTACCGTACTCTGCTGTGGCACTCTGCTCTGTTGCCAGCTCTTCTGCTGGGTTTCTGTGAGGGGAGACCATAGTCCCATCCCCCGATGTCAGCTCAAGCTGCAGTTGTGTGCAGCGGCCAGTAGCATCCTGCTCTGCTGCCAGTAATTCAGCTGGGAGTAAAAGCTTTACCACCTCAGGTTGTTTCTGGGGAGAGGGGCCAACTGCCCCAGCTCCCTGGAACTCCACAGTTGGTTCCGTTGCTGGGCAGAGATTGCTAGCACTCTGCCCTGCTGCCAGCACTTCTGCTGGGGATGCATAAACCGTAACATCCTCTGGACGGTCCATTAAGGCCATACGTTCTGTAATGTGTGGCTGGGGAGATGAGCCAACTGCCCTAGCCCCCTGGAACTCCACATTATCCGCTTCGGCTTTAGGGATGGCAATCTCCATATTTTCCACTGCCGATTCATCAGGCAGGATTTCAGAGTTGTCATCTGAACTTTCCTCAGTCTTCGGCAATAAGAGCCCATCCCTGCTGCTGAGCAGAGTCTAGCAGCTGTCTGTAGGCGATCTCCAGCTCCCATTCCTGAATGGCCAGAAACTCCAAATCTTCCTGTAACCAGTGCCCTTCCAAGACATTCAATTTTTGCGCTCTGTGCTCCATTATTTCCTCCAAGCACCACTCCCGATAATCCCCGAAGTCAGGATCACTGGACATTCTCCAATACAACAATCCCAGGCCATCATAGTCAAAGCCTTCCGCTGGGCTGTCATCCGCTGACCACGAGCACTCTTGGGCAAGGGCTCTGTAGCTCTCGTCCAACTGCATCTCTGCCCAGATCAGCCTTCTTAACTCTGCTGTCCACTCTTGTTTTGGTTGTTCCCCCAACAACGGCATTCGTACGTCATACTGCGGCCAGTACCTTACATAGATGGAGGGGAGGTCCTTTCCCTGGTGTTGCTGCTCAAGAGCTAGCGCTTCCTTCCAGAGTTGGCAACGGATCAAATCAGACCATCCCAGCAGGGCCTCCTCTGATACTGGTCCTTTGTGCTGTATCCGCATCTCTTGTAACCTCCGGAATTCCTCTTCCATGGTGACTGGTATCTGCACCTCTCTTCAGTTGGTGCTGCTGTGACTTCTGCAGCACCTCTTTGATGTAGCCAAGTTGCATCCACAGTCGCTAGAACCAGGTCTATGATCTCCGGTGGAGGATTAGGAGCATTCTGTGCCAGTCCTCGTTTAACAGCCCGATAAAAACTTTCTTCCTCGGGTGTCCTGTGTTACGCTGGGCCTTTCAGCTCTATCCATTCGACAAGTTCTGCGATAATGTCCCTTTTCTTACGGTTGCTGGCCGGTCTGCCCCAGCTCTCCAGTAAGTCCTTGAGGGAAGAGAGCTTCAGGCGTTCATACTGTCTACATTGTCCTGTGTCCTTGTAGCCGTTTTTCTGGCGATGGAACCATCCCACTGTTGTGCCACCACCTGTAACAGTCACCACCGTTAACGATTTCCATTCCACCAACCCAAGACAGCTTATGCGACACTCCGACAATCCAGCATGCATGACCCATTCCATTTCCCAGAATAACGAGACACACAGCTCTGTTTCTCTGGTTCCAAAATGAATGAATCCTTTAATGGTAAAACTCAGCCTTTTACACAGTTAGAAACCAAGTGAACAATAAATCAACTCCACCCATCAAATTACACAAGGAACTTCAATACACACTTAGACAATGACATTCAGATGAGTTTATTATTAGTCATTACCCAGACATTCTGACTTTGCGACAAGCTATTCACCTGATACACAATCTTTTGTAGATGTAATGGCACCGAATCTACAGGGGTTAATTACTACAGCTGACAAGTCACATTCCACACCTATTAATAGTATTTTCACACAAAACAGGGTCATTAGCTGCAGCATAAACAAAGAACGATCTTAGGAGCAGACTTAATTAGTACAATAGACAATAGAATGCAATCACAGAAAGCCCCATCACTACAGCCAGGTAGACTTAATTAGCATCTCAACAGTCTATGTTACACATTGAATGGAACACTATTGATCTGTTCATAAGGAACAACTTGTAATATTTCAAGATATCCTGCAATACATGAATTATCGTTACTGTCCCATCTCATGTAATCCGAGATATCATTTCTCAGTCATCCTATGCCCCTATTGGACATAGGATGACCCTAGACCCAAGAGTCATTGGTGAAGCTGGCACAGGAGTACCCTGCATCCTTCAAAAGTCTGAGTATCACGGGCCATTCCGTTACATTCATCCATACCGCGGTACATCTTGTCGTAAAGGGACAACTGGGCCTTATCCTCCTTAATATTAAGGGTAGTATGTATGGTCTTTAAAAGGTCATCTACCACCTCTAACGACAGTTTATAACGGTAGGAAGATGCCTCTTTCTCTTCAGCTTCCTCTTCCCCTGACCGTGAAGCTTTACTTTTTTGTTTCTCCTCCTCAGACTCACTGACCGCCCTCCTTGCCGAGGGAGCTGGGGGGGCACTAGATGTTGACTGCGTCACCTGACGTTTGTCCAGATAGGAACGGAAGGACTGAAATGTATCTTCCAATTCCTTCCGGAAAGAAAAAAGCATCTCACTGGGTTGGCTAGAGGGTGCCTTCGTAGAAGCCTCCTCTCTGACCAGTTCCACAATGCAGATCTGCATAACGGTTTGTGCCAAGACCCCTTTAGGGAAGTTTTACAGGAGGCACTTTTTTTAGGGGGAGGGAAAGCATGTTTTAACTTTTCCTTTGATTTCTGAAACACACCAAAACCAAACAAACACTTTGTTAATATTTGTTCACTAGATCCCTACAGATATTTAAACAGTCAGTGAACAAAACCAACACTGTATCCCATCACTGCTGCTGCAACAACAAACACACTCCCAGAGAAGTCACCTGTGAGTGTGAGGCAGGCTCCCTTTCCCCCCCCAAGGGGAGGAAGGAAGGGACACAAAAACATACATAGCCCAGGTAATGTAACTAGAGACCACTGTCTCTTCCTACCTGGGCTGATGCTCGTGGCTCCTGCTCCCACCACTTCTGCCATCTCCTCTGGGTCCATCTCTCCAGCGAGCAGTAGACGTCCGGCATCTTTTATTTTGAATTTTCCCGGTCCTTTCGCCATCGCGAGGACCAGAAATTGCACCGCCAAGGCCACCTCCCCCTTCTGCGCTCCATTGGGCGGAACCCAAAAGTCTCGCCCCGTCCGGCATTGACGTCACCCACCACTCAGACCTGACCAGCCTTAGCCAGGAGAAAACCTGTACCAAGCCAACGCTTGCAGGAGATGTCCTTCAGCCCACGCCGTCCGGCCTAGTGGCGCAGGACCTCCGTTGGCCTCTGCCCTCGCTGGGCTCGAGAAGGGAGAAACACCGGCACATCCCCCGCCCGTCGGGGGGGGGGGGATGTTGGGCTGGCCTTGCAGAAAAAAAAAAAGATTTAAACAGGTATGCTCTAAGCCACCTTCACCTGGAGAGAGTGCAGCACACCCTTGGTTCCCTGCAACACTTCCACCATGGCCGGAGGAAACACTACAACCGAGGTCATGGTGGAAATGTCCAGGCTTTAAAGGAATAACAGCAGTGTTTCCTGGGAAGTGGGTGGATCTGCACTCTCTCCAGGTGCTGTCCTGAAAGACGAGGTGAGAAAATTATGTTACGTCGAGTAAATGGATACCTAACATTTCATGCTTTAAAATTGTGCACACCGTTAGAATGGCGACGAACTATGGTACTTAAAAATCGACATAGGCACTGCTTTAAAATTTATTGGTTACCCGTTTAGCATTACAGAGGTGGTCTTGCAATAGAATTATTTCTCTCACTCCATTGTGGTGATACCCAACATTTGTGGTTTAAACATGGTTTACATTTGGGGGCACGACTTGCGTATGTTTTCTTTGGCACTCAAGCTCGGAGGGAATGGGCGATTAAAAATTTTTTTTTACACTGTCACTTTAAAAAATCTGATCACTTCTATTTGCGGTCACAAGGAATGTAAACATCCCTTGTGATAGTAATAGGCAGCGACAGATACTCTATATGGAGGAATCTGGGGTCTAAACGATTCCAAACCCCTCCTCTGCACTTAACATTGTTCAAAAACACCAAGATCTGCGTTTTTGAATACGGTCATTTTTTTTTATTTTTTTTTATCGACGCCGCTGGCTGCCGAGTAAACCAGAGTGGGACGCTTCCGGGTTTCTACATCAGAGACTCGATCAAAGCCAAATCCAGCTTTTCTTGGGACTCTGGCCAGCCAGCAGATGTGGCAGCTAGTAGCTCGGGTCTCTCGATGGGACAAGAGACCCGGGCAGAGTGGCACACCTCCTCCCTCTCCTTGTAATAACAGCCAAGCTGCTTAGCCACTTCAGTTGTTACTACTAGAAAGCCGTAGATGCCTGTAGCTGCGGGCATCACTCGGTACAACTACTTCAGCAAAATCATGTACAAGCAGTGGCTAAACCCAAAAGCAAATATTATATTGCAACTTACAAATTCTTAGATGAGATGGCTGTATTTATTTTATTTTTTTAGGCTTTCTTCCTTTTATTTTCATCTGGTGATCCAGCCAGCAAGTCTGTTTTTCAAAAGCACAAGCTCTCCAGCAGCATGCATCGGTTTAAATAGATGAGACAAACCACTTGACACTGGCAGTGGTGATTAAACATATTTAGCCTCTTATTCTTTCAAAACCTTTATCCCCAAAGAAAAATAACTGCCATAACTGCTTAAAAAGTGTGAGCTGTAGTTTGGCTTCAATTTATTAGCTTGTATTAGATTTATTAATCTGCAACTTTAACAGTGCCCCCTCCCCCCCCCCCCCAGATTGACAACACTGCTAGCGGTGTGACACCTGTGCCAATTTTCCCCTAGAGTTGTGTCTCACTAAGGCTACTTTCAGACTGGGGCATTAACTGAAAGTAGTGGTACTTTACGTTTTTCAGCCACTAGCATGGCGTTTAACACCCGCTAGTGTCTGAATAAAGGGTTAAAAGCACCGCTGCCCATTGATTTCCATGGCAGGGGTGGTTTATACACCGCTCCCGCACTGGCCCCAAGATGATGCTTGCAGGACTATTTCCCTGTCCTGCAAGCGCACTGCCCCAGCGTGAAAGCACTGAGAGGCACTTTACAGGTGCTATTTTTAGTGCAAAAACTTCTGAAAAGCGTCCCAGTGTGAAAGGACTCTATTGCAGGTGATATGTTACTGGCCAGATCACAAGGTGAAAACAGAGAGGGGGGGGACAAAGAAAAGAAATGCAGCCACCACATCTAAATGATTAGTAATATTTTGGTTTCGGGTTTAATACTGCTTAAGGCGCTTTCTTTTGGACATTCATTGGCAAACTTTTCTCTGTGGAAATGACCGCTAAAGTGAGGCCCGGAACAAATGACAAAGCAATGGTGCAGAGCCGGGCATGACAGGGTGTTTAGGGTGCACAGTAAGGGTTAAATGTAAGAGGGGTGGGGGAGTATCTGTGAGGGAAGCTTAGGGGAAGTGGCTATATATATATATATATATATATATATATATATATATATATATATATATATATATATATATATATATATATATATATATATATATATGTATAGCAGTTTTTCCCACCCTCCCTCCCCGTGTAGATATCTGTGTTTGTGCGTTTTCTCTTTTGCAGGAGCACAGGAAGATGGTCGTCATGACAGCTAGGAGTTGGCAGTGTTTTCTGTTGGTCTTTTACGGTGGCAGTAAGAAATGTGATGAAAAGGGGTGGGGGGCTCCTCGGTAGTATTTGCCCCTCCGGTCTATTCCAGCTGAAGGTTTGTTGGAATACCTTAATGGTTGCACTCCGAGCAGACTATTCGGCTGGAGGCCTAATGTGTTATATGGGCCTGCAGTGCATTGGTTATAGATGTGTTGGAGTTCGGCGAGTGTCAGAAAACAGACTGTTAATTGTTACAGATGTTATATGCTTTATATCTAGATTTGATTATTTTGAGTTGGAGTTTTACCTCACAGTGTTTGAATAAATAGGCTGTTATGGCCATTTTTACTCCAAAATTAGGGTGTGGTCTCATAATTTTAGAAGTATGGGGTGGAGTAGAAGTGGTATAACGGTAAGAAATAAGGTTGGGTATCTCTGGACTACAGTAATCATGTGGTACAAGGGCCAACATTTATAAAAGGTAACGGTTACTAAAACTTGCATAAATTTTCTATATTTAAATGCATTTTAAACCTTAGTGGTTGTTAAATGATGGTTTTTACAGCCATCCTTGGAAGCCTTAACAAAATACTAGTCCGGAGTCATTACACCAAGAGAGCAAGGCAAATGAAATGTCAGCTGTGATTTCAAGTCGACAGTTTCAAACAGAGGAAAGGTGCTTCAGGCCATAGGTAATGTTTGCAAATGAGATACTCACCGAGCAGGCAACTACAATGATGAAGAGTCCGGTAATCTTCAAGTTTTTTAAGAAACACCTTGAGAGAAGAGAATTCAACAGGGATAAAAATAATCAAGGCTAGAAGAGAATCCACTGATGAGCAGTAATTTCATTCTGACACCTTCTGCATTTATATCAGGCAAGCACCTGCTCAATTTTTTCTCATTAACTGTGTTTTCATCTGCACAATAGACACATTACATTAGAAACCCTTTAAGCACTTTGATTGTGTTGATGCTCCTCTCCTACATACAACTTATAACCACTGCAAACCATTAAAGGGTTCCTTACATGCTGGTTTAATAGTTTGATAGTGTATCTACTAGCTATATATTTTTTATTTTATTTTTAACTATAGATGAGTCATCATTCATTGATTAGAATCTTTATACAGTTAAATAAGTGCTTTGGCTTAGCAGAAACAGAAAA
>CM056050.1:235192642-235220142 GCA_029574335.1 Rana kukunoris | reverse complement strand
AAGCTCTAACTGAGGGAAGGAGGTTGTTGCCCAAAATCTCGCAATACATGGCCCCGGTCATCCTCTCCTTAATACAGGGCAGTCGCCCTGTCCCATGTGCAGAAAAACACCCCCAAAGCATGATGCTACCACCCCCATGCTTCACAGTAGGGATGGTGTTCTTGGGATGGTACTCATCATTCTTACTCATCATTCTTCTTCCTCCAAACACGGTTAGTGGAATTATGACCAAAAAGTTCTATTTTGGTCTCCTCTGACCACATGACTTTCTCCCATGACTCCTCTGGATCATCCAAATGGTCATTGGCAAACTTAAGACGGGCCTTGACATGTACTGGTTTAAGCAGGGGAACCTTCCGTGCCATGCATGATTTCAAACCATGACGTCTTAGTGTATTACCAACAGTAACCTTGGAAACGGTGGTCCCAGCTCTTTTCAGGTCATTGACCAGCTCCTCCCGTGTAGTCCTGGGCTGATTTCTCACCTTTCTTAGGATCATTGAGACCCCACGAGGTGAGATTTTGCATGGAGCCCCAGTCCGAGGGAGATTGACAGTCATGTTTAGCTTCTTCCATTTTCTAATGATTGCTCCAACAGTGGACCTTTTTTCACCAAGCTGCTTGGCAATTTCCCCGTAGCATTTTACAGCCTTGTGGAGGTGTGCAATTTTGTCTCTAGTGTCTTTGGACAGCTCTTTGGTCTTGGCCATGTTAGTAGTTGGATTCTTACTGATTGTATGGGGTGGACAGGTGTCTTTATGCAGCTAATGACCTCAAACAGGTGCATCTAATTTAGGATAATAAATGGAGTGGAGGTGGACATTTTAAAGGCAGACTAACAGGTCTTTGAGGGTCAGAATTCTAGCTGATAGACAGGTGTTCAAATACTTCTTTGCAGCTGTATCATACAAATAAATAGTTAAAAAATCATACATTGTGATTTCTGGAATTTTTTTTTTGGATTATGTCTCTCACAGTGGACATGCACCTACGATAACAATTTCAGACCCCTCCATGATTTCCAAGTGGGAGAACTTGCAAAATAGCAGGGTGTTCAAATACTTATTTCCTGCACTGTATATACTCAAGAATTGACTAGTGTGATAGTAAAGTTTTCACTGTATCTAACAATCAAGTCTGGCTCACAGTTTAACAACTACTGTACTAGTTATGTATAAACCACTTTTACAACTGTCCTTACACAAAATGAATTTCGGCCTTTCCTAATGAACCAAGTGACATTCGCTCAGTAGGTGTCCTTGTCAGCTGCCTCCCACCCGATATCCCTTAATTGAGAATCTTAAGGAGCCCAGGGGAAAATATTGTCTGAAGAGCACCTGTATCCAGTCGCATGTCCTCACTGTTCAGGGCCTCGGGATGGCTGTCAAAATACAAAAGCCACAGCAGAACATTTGTCTATCTCCGTTGTGTAGCGTGGACGGAAGATTCTGTTAGACTTTTTCCATTCAGCCTGCAGGATGAATGAAAAAATCATGGGTATGGTCAACTGTAGGGAAATTATTTAAATGGGTTGTAAAGGTAATCCCCCCCCCCCCCCTAAATAGCTTCCTTTACCTTAGTGCAGTCCTTCACTTGGCTCATCCTTCCATTTTGCTTTTAAATAATTTCCCCTGAGAAATCCTCACTTCCTGCTCTTCTGTCTAACTCCACACAGTAATGCAAGGCTTTCTCCCTGGTGTGGAGTGCCGTGCTCACCCCCTCCTCCCTTTTAAGGGAGAGGTCGAGCACAACACGCCACACCAGGGAGAAAGCCTTGCATTACTGTGTGGAGTTACAGACAGAAGAGCAGGAAGTGAGGATTTCTCCGAAGAAATAAGGACATTTATAAGCAAAATGGAGTCAACCTATAGTTTTGAGCTACAAGTAGTCATACCAGATTATCAGAGAAATCATTGGTTTCTTGTATAGCCGTTATGTGCTATTTAGACCAATTCCCTCCATTTAAAATTCAGATGTATGTGACTACATGTGCACTCTGTTTAAAGAACAGTTAAACTCCTATACACATGCTTACATACATATAATACTTAGTATAGGGTACCCTGCTTGGATAACATACCACTGAACTTAAGATGTAGGGCTTTTTAACACTTATGAACTAAGCCTTCTACAGATGACCTGCATGAGTAATAGTATGTAATTTGGTGTGGTAACAGAAGGCGCTCCCACTCATGTTTTTGCATCTTGATGCCTTTTGCCAGGCAGCTTGTTCAGAGAAGGACATCTTTAAAGGCGTGGTTAATCAGCCAACAAGACATACCTAATTTAGTACTTATGACAAGTTTAATCATTGTCACATGGTTGCTATAAAGTACTAATTAAATTGATTTTAAAATAATTTTTCGTGTGTTCTTCAGAAGTTGTTTACTTTGAGGAATGTTGTAATTGAGCATGTTTTTTCGATGACGGTTATCCAGTGTTTTACATGAGGCTCCAGAAAGCAGGTTTTCCCTAGTGTGCGTTTCCATAGTGCGGCTGTGTTTGTTTTATATTTTACCACATGGCATTGTACAGCAGCAGCTATGAAACACTCTGCATACCTTTCTTCCAAGTAAACTCCTCCATCCATAATATGCAAAGGTTTGTTTGTTTTTTACTCGATTTTAAACTTCTAGTAAAAAGGCTTGTTTTAAATTGACTCGATTTAAATAATTTTTAAGGATCAACTGTCATCTTTGTCCTGCAGCGGTGGCTCTTCTAAACTGCTATTGACTCACTAACAGTCCCATTCACTTTAATGGGACGGCTGGTGATGCGGCAGTGACGCAACAAGGTGAGGGACGTGGCGGCAGCAGCTAAGTGGATGCCCGCTAAGTCGCGCTGCCATGATGAATCTGAAATGACAGGTGCTCTTTAAAAAAAAAAAAAAAAATCAGACGTTTTTATTGCTCACAAAACATACAGGGAATGACAATATGACATCTCGTACATAACAAATAAAATCCACGAACAATGCATTTCTCCGTCTAACACATATCAAGTGATGATAATACCCAGCAGCATGCCCCCCACCCACACCCCCCAGTAACTCACAAATCTAAGTACCCCCCAGCAGCCTCATCCGAACAAGTTCCATAGGACTCAGGCCAGGTGTGGCAAGCCATGCATCCCACAGCCTATCAAACTTACCCGCATTCCCCCTGTGTTGGTACTTGTACTTTTCCAGTAGAGGCATCCTGCCCATGTGTGACAACCAAGATTTAATCGTGGGGGGCGCCTCCAATTTCCAATTCAGGAGAATAGTCTTCCTGGCCTGGAATAGCGCTCTAGTAAATGCCAATCAAGTTAACTCCTCCGTTATCACTCCCTCCAAAACTCCAAGCAGACAATGCAGCGGGTCAAGAGGAACGTTGGTCTGGAACACAGAATTAAGTGTAGCCAAGACCCCCGTCCAGAACCTGTGGAGCTTGGAACAGCGACAGAGCAGATGAATCGGATCGCCAGACATTACCCTGCATCTGTTACACAACGGGCTAGGAACCCTGCCCATTTTGAAAAGTTTGACCGGTGTGTAATGGACACTTAGTAGAATGTATAGCTGAGACACCTTCTGTGCTACGTTAAGCGAACAATCGTTTACGGCCTGCAGTGCCTCCTCCCACATCTCCCCCGTTATTGGTCCAACGTCTGCCTCCCACTGAGCTGCCACTTTCATGGAATGCGCCTCTAGGAAGGAATCCAGCAAAATGTTGTAACACTGTGAGATAATACCTTTAGTCTCGGAAGCAGCCTGCAGGATGCGGAAAACCGGAGTGGGGGACTGAGCCCACTCCACCGCATCCCCTTGAGCTTTAATTGTATGTTGCAGTTGCAAAAAATAAAAAAAAACATGGATGGAGGAAGCACATATCTAGATTGTAAAGTACTAAACGGGAGCAGTGCACCACCATGGAAAACCTGTTTGAGGCGTGTTATGCCCAGAAGGCGCCAACGAGGGCACTGATCTAACTTGGCCAGTTCAATATATGTTTTAGCAAGGAAATGGTGATACATATAGTGGATTGAGGTGCTGCACACCCCAAAATGGATTTTTGAGAAAAGAGAATGTACCCCTGGGGGCTTTGAGTTGCAGCTAGTAGTAATTGAATAAAAATAATATGTTGGAATAATTATGTAATTTATTAAAAAACCAACTTGATTCCAACATGGAACAACCATATAGTACATTGTGGAGCATAAATACAAAAAGTACAGTATAAACATTAAAACTCGCTTCCCCCTGAAGATGACCCATGTCGGCAAAAGGGTCGAAACGCGTCGGGGTCTCTGCGCATAAGCTTACCAATCGATATATATACCTTGCTCTACCCACACCTAATTGTTTTTTAATGTTTATACTGTACTTTTTGTATTTATGCTCCACAATGTACTATATGGTTGTTCCATGTTGGAATCAAGTTGGTTTTTTAATAAATTACATAATTCCAACATATTATTTTTATTCAATTACTACTAGCTGCAACTCAAAGCCCCCAGGAGTACATTCTCTTTTCTCAGTTTAATATATGTATTGTTTCCCCAGAGCGGGCTGAATTCAGTGAACCCTGTGACCCCCCTGGAGCTGTTTTGCCTTGTTCCAAACTTTTTTTTTTGAAGGAGTGCATATGTGGGCATTCTCTTATTAGCTTTCTGAAACCATTGGGCCTCTAGGCCCTCCGGTATCAAATCGGCCCCCGAGGCCGAGCAGCAAGAGCCTGGCCGAGGAACCCACCGGCACTGGGGACATAGCACCGATCAGGTGCTGCAGCTGCGCAGCTAGGTACCGTATTTATCGGCTTATATCGCGCACTTTTTTGCCCTGAAAATCAGGGCAAAATCGTGGGTGCGCGATATACGCCGATACCCGCTTTCCCGCGCCGAATTTTGAATACTGCGCCGACATATACCGAGCGCAGTATACTCGGGTATATTCGGCCAGTCTCGGCTTCTTCCGCGGTCACGTCCTGGACGTACAGGACGTGAGCGCGAAAGTTGCCGAGCCTGCCCGAGTGTACTGCGCTCAGTATATGCTGGCGCAGTATTCAAAACTCGGAGCGGGGAGGACCCGCCGCAGAAGGACGCCGGACCCGCCGCAGAAGGACGCCGGACCCGCCGCAGAAGGACGCCGGACCCGCCGCAGAAGGACGCCGGACCCGCCGCAGAAGGACGCCGGACCCGATGAGGCCGCCGCGCAAGACACCAAAACTGTAAGTACAAAATAACTTTTTTTCCACAGGATTGGGGGGCACTTTGGGGGTGCGCGGTATACGCGGGAGCGCGTTATACCACGATAAATACGGTAATAAATCCAAGGGTTGGGAAGAGCCAGCCCCCCTCCCTCCTTGGGGCGTTGCAATTGTTCCAACTTTATCCTGGGAGCTTTAGTGTGCCACAACAGCTGCCTAAAAAGAGAGTTAACAACTCTAAATATTTTAAGGGTAATAACTACCGGGGAGTTGTGAAGCAGATACAACAACTGCGGCATCAAAATCATCTTGATGAGATTGGTTTTGCCTGCCAGGGACATTTTCAGCTTATTCCATATGTGAATCTTATCCCTAAACCGGGTCAGTAAGGGGAAAACATTTAAGCGACAATAGTCAGTCACCTTGGGGGAGACGTATACCCCCAAGTATTTGAAGGAAGTCACTACAGGGACAGGGCATGGGGTTCCACCACCAGAGACCGGTGCTCTTTAAATGTAAGGACTTATTCTTGCTGGTAGTTAGAATCTTTAATATTTGCAAACAAAATTAAGGTTTCCTGTTTAGAATAAAAAGCTGTCAGGTTAGTAAAACGGCGATATCGGAACCGATTCAATCATACAGTTTGTAGTGTACACAAATTTGCACAACAATTGGATAAAGGAAAATTCCTGAATTTTGTTTTATCTCATGGTTACTGTAAAATTGTGTGAATGCATCAATTAAGTGCAGGTTATCTCAGCTTGCAGTGCTTGGATTCATTATGAGTTTACCAACATTTTTTTTTTTTTTTTATCATTCAAGTTTAAGTTTATTTTCAAAACAAAAAAATATAAAATATACAGCTATGCGCCAAATAACACAGTAAATATTACAGCTGAACATACATTTGAGAATAAACAGGTACATTCAGTGTTTATCGTTTCCAACATTTTTAACCTCAGAGGGTAGTACTTATTGAACTGCAAAGAGAAATGAGAACTATTAAGATAAGTCAGAACCCCATAGGTAATATAGTTTGTCCCAAATCACCTCCCTAATCCCCTGAGATCTCATATATCCTATGGTCTGATCCAGAGTATTAAAGCAATGAGGGATGTAGTAGACCAATCTTTCAATGACCCCAAGAAGGTGGGTATCCAGGACAATCTCTGCCTCTCCGACACCCCTCTTGGGATCACTCTGTATCCTATTACCAACATTTTTTAATATTGCAGCATATAAAGCCTAATGCCGTGTACACACGATCACTTTTTGTGATGAAAAAAAAACGACGTTTTAAAAAACTTCATTTAAAATGATCGTGTGTGGGCAAAACGTTGTTTTATGTCTTCCAAAAAACGACCAAAAAAAAAAAATTCCAACATGCTTGAATTTTTTGTGTCGTTTTTCAAAATGACGTTTTTTGTGTCATAAAAAGTGACCGTGTGTGGGCAAAACGTCGTTTAAAACGTCGTTTTTAAACCCACGCATGCTTAGAAGCAAGTTATGAGACGGAGCTTCAATGGAACAGAGTGCCGTCGAAAGTGTCTTTATGTTTCGTCACATAAAATTACGTTTTTTTTTCATCACAAAAAGTGATCGTGTGTACGCGGCATTATGCTACATAACTAAGCTCCATTTTATGCTAAAAAAAACTAAATTATTAATGTATCTTAAATAGAAAGCTATCTTTAGATTTTTGCTCCAAAAGCATTTTATTAAAATTTGATTTAAAAAAAAAATCTATTTTTAAATGGAAAAAAATCTTTTTTATTTTGTTTTGTTTTTTATCCACTTTGGCCAGTTCCTCCAGAAGAACTGTCAGGAATTTTATGTTGACCATAGATATGCATCTATGCAAAACGTCACTTCCGCCCATAGCTCTTAAAGGGACTTTTTTGTCTTTATTTTATTGTCTTTTTGACCCCAGATCTCATATTCAAGCGGTCTGTCATGCTTTTTTTTCCTATTACAAGGGATGTTTACATTCCTTGTAATAGGAATAAAAGTCACACAATTTTTTTTTTTAAAGAACAGTGTAAAAATAAAAGGTAAAATAAATAAGATTTTTTTTATTTTTTAAACGCGACCTGTTCTGCCGAACTTGGTGTTCAAACTACACATGTGTGGTATCGCCGCGATCGTTGAGCCTCGTGCACATGATCGGATTTCCACCGTACAAAGTTGGCCGTGAACTTGTATTGCATACAAACGGCAAAGAATTGTTGGCCAAGAAACACAAAACTACATGTTTTTTCAGCTTTTTAGCACCACCCTGTGGGCAACTTCTGCTAATGTTTTGTTATGGTGAGAATTGCTTCTGAGCATGCGTGTTTGTACTTTGGGGTTTTGTCCAACGGACTTTGTGTACACACGATCGGAAAATCTGTCAAGACACATTTGTTGTTGGAAAATTTTAAAGCATGCTATCCAACATTTGTTGGCAGAAAATCCAACAATTGTCCGGTGGAACATACAAACGGTCGGATTTTCTGCCAACACCCTCCCATCACACAGTTCCCGTCAGAAAATCCGATCGTGTGTACGAGGCTTTAGAGCGAGAGCAATATATCTAGCTCTATCCCCCCTCCTGTAACTCAAAACATGCAACCTGTAGAATATATTTAAAGGTCGTCCTATGGAGAGTTTTAGGGGTAAAAATGTATCGCCATTCCACGGCCGGCCATTCCAAAACGCTGTTCAAGCCACACGTGAGGTATTGCCACGATCGTTGGCACAAGATTCGCAATTTTGAAGCATGACATGTTGTGTATGAATTTACTTGGCGTAACATTATCTTTCACAATACTGTATATTAAAAAAAATGGGTTAACTGTACTGTTGTCTTATTTTTTTAATTAAAACAAGTGTATTTTTTCCCCCCCAAAAAAAGTGCGCTTGTAAGACCGCTGTGCAAATACGGTGTGTCAGTATTGCAACGACCGCCATTTTATTCTCTAGGGTGTTGGAAGAAAAATATATAATGTTTGGGGGTTCTAAGTAATCTTCTAGCAAAAAAATGTTTTTTACTTGTAAACACCAAATCTCAGAAAGACGCTCAGTCCTTAAGTGGTTAAAAGTCTGTGGTCTTTTTACCATGGTGGAAATGGAGTTGACACACATTTTCTTAGTGATTTTATGGTTACAAGTGACTTGTTACTTGTAAGCTGTTAAATAACTGCTACAGCATACTAGTGAATGTTTCCAAGCATATACTGTACATTCAGGACTATGTTTAATATTCCATTCCCGCTTGGTGGTGCATCATGCCAAGTGTCAGACATGCCTGGGTGTTGGTGCATACTTTGCCAAGTCTGGGACATCTGCCAATAGCAGCTGTTTTATCTCAGAGGACACGCTTGTCTTCCTCCAAAATGAAACCAATAAACGTCTACCTTTTATCTGCCACTGTGCTGGTATGAACTGGTAATTGTTTTTTTTTTTTTTTGTGTTTTTATTTAATATTAATTTAAATTTCTGCCTACAGAATATCTGTTGAGGTGCTTTGGTTTATTTTCCCATTGTATCCGTGTTCAGTACTTTATATGCAGCATGTCTTTGTGACGTATTGGCAGATGGTTACATAAAGAGAGTGCGTGTGTTTTTTTTTTCGTTTTTTTTTGTGAAACCTTTCTACCATTGCCAGTAGTGCAGTACAGATTACCAGGGCAGTCCCTGCACCCAAAGAAGTTCCCAGCAGTGCTTAAAGCTGGCCATACATTTTATACAATTTTTTTGCTAAATTTCCTTTTAGATTTTCCTTAAACTATGTAGTGCAATGACCTGCTTGATTGCATACAAATTGAAAGTGTTTAGGTTAGACCTCATATTGTATGGTTTTGGTAAATCTAAAGGAAAATTGTATAATGTATGGCCAACCTAAGGCGATCGAACAACTTGGTGCCTTGAGACGGCCCATACAGTTCCTGCTGAACGGGCCGAGATTCCAACCATCTTTGGCTGGACTTACACAGTACAGTTATAAATTATGCAAGATACAAGGACTAGCGTGTGATGACTTATAACTAAAAGGCAAAGTTGTAACTGTCGAAGGATGACTGGATGGGGTAAAATTTCAATTCTACGTAGAGGCGGAGCAGGCTTTTCTAAGAAGAGGAGCTTTCAGTGAATTTAATATAAACATGCAACAATTCAAAAAATATATGTGTGGCTTTTGGATTGTGAGATAAACCCCTGGGAAGCTCACGTTAACAAAGAAAAGTGTATAGACTTGACAAGCAAAGTGTCTCTTGTGAAAACTGGATAATGAAGTTCTAGTGCTGAAATAAGCTACATCTGTAGGTCACCATGCTTCACAAACATCAATTTTAAAGAAACGTTTTAGTTTTTAACATGCTATTGCTGACCAGAGCTTGAAAATACAAGTTTCCTGCTTGTCTCTGGCCTCAAACAAGCATGCAGCTGTTGAAATGTTTGGAAAATCCGGCTCATAAGATCAACTTCCATCTCTTGGCTCAGTGGATAAGTCTTGTTACTTTGGTTGGTCTATTGATTTTTTTTTTTTTCTTGTTTCCAGTTTTCTGTTTAACAAAAAGTTTACGTTTTTAGATATCAATATTTTTTGTTAAACTTTGATTAATGCTGTTGCCAATTGGGAACAATTTGTTCTGTCAACCCTATAGTAAGTAAAGAATCTGTGTAATAAATTCAAGTACTAAGCCACATAAGTACATGGCTGTAAATCTGTTAATGGTGGTATATGGAAATTGGAGGAGGGCCTGTAATTGGGTATATATTTCTATAAGTCGGTCACTAGAAAAATGACCTTTCTGTTTTAAAAGGCTGCCATTAGAAACACCAGTGCTTTTTACCCTTCTGATTTCATGCATCTGTTACATAATGCTGTCATATTGCTGTTCACTTAATAACACTTTGTCTTTTATTGTCTTAGGTATTCAGAAAAGACTTAATTAGTGCAATGAAGATTCCAGACTCTCAACATGTCAACCAGGATGACTATTACAATTTTGTGGACACTTGGAAGCAGGAGTGGGAGAAGGGTGTGCAAGTTCCTGCTAGCCCAGAAACTATCCCACAACCTTCTCTCAGGTCAGAACAATGCTATAAAAATTCACTGATCACTGTATAAATGGCACTGGCAGGGAAGGAGTTAACACTAGAGGTGATCAAAGGGTTAAGTGTTCCATAGGTTCTTTCTAACTGGGGGGGGGGGGAGTGGACTGACTGAGAGTAAAGAGAGATCGCTGTTCCTGATCACTAGAAACAGCTGATCTCTCTCCTCACCTGTCAGAACGGGACCCGCCTTGTGTACATTAAAAATAATTGCCCAATCTGTTTATAATTCATTAATGCATTGTATCACCCTGCTCTGCACAGCCTCAGTAGTTCTATATTTTTTAGGCAGAGCCAAAAATTTACTGCTGCTCTGTAGCTCTGGGTTTCTTCAAAATATCAGCCTCCGGCAAGAAGTACCTGAAGCATTGCTGGAGGCAATTTACAGCATTCACTGTTCATGGTAGCATAATTATTATTGTGTAATGTATGTTCCTTTAAAAAAAAATCAAATTGTTAAAGTTCTGCTTTAACCACTTCATTACTGGGCACTTAAACCCCCTTCGTGCCCAGACCAATTTTCAGCTTTCAGCGCTGACGCATTTTGAATGACAATTGCGCGGTCATACAACACTGTACCCAAATAAAAATTTTATCATTTTTTTCGCCCCAGAGCTTTCTTTTGGTGGTATTTGATCATCTCTGTGATTTATTTTTTATTTTTTTGCGCTATAAACAGAAAAAGACAGAAAATTTTGAAAAAAAACTTAATATTTTTTACTTTTTGTTATAATAATATCCCAATTTAAAAAAAAACAAAAACAAATTTTCCCTAAGTTTAGGCTGATACGTATTTTTCTACATATTTTTGTATTGTATTTTTGTTTTGCGGCGGACATATCGGACACTTTTGACACAATTTTGGGACCATTCACATTTATTCAGCGATCAGTGCTATAAAAATGCACTAATTACTGTATAAATGTGACTGGCAGGGAAAGGGTTAACACTAGGGGGTGGGGAAGGGGTTAAATATATTTCCTGGGTGTGTTCTAACTGTGTGGGCGGTGACTGGGGGAGGTGACCGATGCTGTGTCCCTATGTACAAGGGACACATATCAGTCTCCTCTCTCCCTGACAGCCCGTGGAGCTCTGTGTTTACACACAGAGCTCCACATCCCTGCTGTCACAGCCGATCGTGTGTACCTGGCGGACATCGCGGCCGCCAGGCACGCGCATCGGCTACCCAGTGATGCGACTGCACAGTGTTTACCCGCTGCGTGCTCCCGGCACTTCAGGTCCGCGCTGCAGACGTCTTTTGACGATAGCGCGGATCTGTGGTGGTTAAGTGAGAGTTTGCATAATTTGCATATTTTTTTTTTTAAGCCAAAAATATCAATACTTTCTTGTGAATATAGGCTGAATATACTATAGTATGAACGTTTGCTTCTCATCTACAGGGTCATTGCTGAGAAGGTAAAAGAGGTGCTGTACTCACGTCCACGAAAGTACATCCATTGCTCAGGGCAGGAGCCATCAGAACCTGGATATGTAAACATTCTGGAACTAGCAGAAAGCATGTGCCGATATGACCTTGATGATATGGACCTCTTTTGGCTTCAAGAGTGCAACCTTGAACTTGTAGATATGGGTATGTATGGGACACAAAGGTGTTTGTTTTTTTTGTGTGTGTGTGCGCTTGTTTTGCAGTCTGGGATTCTGCAGCTCACGGATTAGTTTGTCCTTTAATGTCTTTGAATGTCTTTTGAAGATTTTTTTCTGATAACCAGTAATAAAGGATTTATTAAAACTTATTAAAGGAGTTGTAAAGGTTTGTTTTTATTTTCTAAATGGGTTCCTTTAAGCTAGTGCATTGTTGGTTCACTTACCCTTTCCTTCCATTTTCCTTCTAAATGTTTTTTTTCTTTGTCTGAATTTCTCACTTCCTGTTCTTCCCGCATAAGGTAGTTTACATTTGTTAACACCCAGTGTTGCACCGAAATAAAAACTCTGAACCCAAACCAAAATTTCAGAATGCACTTAACCGAAATGCAGTTAAAAAAAAAAAAAATAGTGTTCAACTTATTAATTACATTTTTGAAGCAATTTTGCATATAAAAAAAACCCTCAAGAATAATGCATCACTCTAAATTCTATGTATGCCTTCACACTGGTCCGTTGCGTTTCGGTTGCAGAGTAATACACCTCCCCATTGAAATGCTTTGAAAAAGCCTCAAAAAGCACCTGTTTCGCGTGTTTGATGCAGTGAAAATCTTGGTAAAATCGCGTTTTTCGGTGGCCATTATCGGGACTTTTTTTTTTAGCAAAACACTGCTAACCCTATTTTTGGCCAATAATTTTTAACTGCCGATATATTTGTCCATCCCTACTAAAACCTTGTCACTGCTAAGACTGGACCAGTAGTTCTGTGGGAAGCTGTTTCCCTGCCGTAACCTCCCTATGGATACCACTCCTGATCATTGAATTTTAGTATTAGGTCATGTTTATTGGTGTTATCAAAAGCATTCATGTTCATGGTAGTTTGTCACCTGTCTAGGATTCCCACAGCAAGAGAGTAACAGTAATATTGGGCATTAACCACCAGAGATATGATTTTGGCAGTTAACATTTGGTACAACATAACTTGTAGTTCACTAGTGAGGCCACTAATCTGATCATCTCTAACAACAATTTAGGTAATCAGCCTGAGGATCGATTTCAAAGAGAATTCAAAACCATAATTATAACGGATAAGATATTCATACCCCTGGGGACCTATCTTATAGTACAGTTGACTGATGGATACAGTGGCCTGCACTATGCATTATCCAGCACTGTTCTTGAAAAGTGCCGTTAGATCAGAATTGTTTTTATTCTTGCATTCCTTTAGGCTCCTGATAATTAGATTTATTCTAATCTCTCCTTTTTTTACTGCTTTGATTATTATTGGTTGAGCAGTGAACTGATCATTTTTTTGTTTGTTTTTGCTACAGGTTGCACTCCAGTGGATGAGAACACTATGGAGAAGACTTTAGAAGTGCTGGAACGTCATTGTCATGAAAACATGAATCATGCAATAGAGACAGAGGAGGGACTGGGCATAGAATATGATGAGGATGTCATCTGTGATGTTTGCCGCTCCCCAGACAGTGAGGAAGGCAATGAAATGGTGTTCTGTGATAGTTGCAACATCTGTGTGCACCAGGTGATTCAGAGGTGCCTTTTAAAAATCACAGCAACCTTATGTGTAATGGTTTAGAACCTTGTATATTGGTTAATTTACGGACACATTTATGATACCTAAATACCAGACCCCTACAACACTGTGTCATAAACATGTCCTGTTAATGGATCATGTTTGCTGGTGATCTCACATATGTGCAGTTGGCGTAATCGATGTCTCTGCAATGTGATTCAGCTACTTGTGTACAGAAATTGTTGGCAGGACTGGAGCACATGCTTTTTTCCCCCTCACTTTAAAAAAGACCCTAATGTTCCTAAATTATTGTGGCGATAGAGGAAGGAACTTTTTTTTTAATCGTGTTAAGTCATATAAACTTCCCTTTGATTACTGTAATGTTATTTATTTTCAATGGGATTGGGGGGGGGGGTGTCTTGTTTGTATGGCTATACAGTTATTCATCACATAATCAGGGGAGCTACAATAATATGTAGGTTTTATGCTGGACTTGAATGCATGACTTTTATTTTTATTTGTTCAAAGGCATGTTATGGCATCCTGAAGGTCCCAGAAGGAAGCTGGCTGTGTCGAACGTGTGTTTTAGGTATTCACCCACAATGTATTTTGTGCCCAAAGAGTGGTGGAGCCATGAAAGCTACAAGAACTGGTACAAAATGGGCACATGTAAGCTGTGCTCTATGGATACCAGAGGTAACTTGCTCTTTCTCTTCTGGATTGTTATACAGCTCATTCTTCATTGCTAAAGACATAGCCAGACCTGCTTCATATTGGGGTGTTTTAGAAATTGCCCACCCCAATGTGTATTATATCAGATGCCCTGGAGTTTATACAAGACCAATTATTGCAAAGCTCAAAAATCTTGCAACGCAAGCTATTGAAAAAAAATAGGTTACTTCATTGGGTGTAAAGCCTGATGAGGCATATATTTTAAGCTTGAATTAATTGTATTACCAGTAAATTGTATAATTTAACCACTTCCTTACTGGGCATTTAAACCCCCTTCCTGACCAGGTGAAATTTCAGCTTGCGGCACTGCGTCGCTTTAACTGAATTGCGCGGTCGTGCGATATGGCTCCCAAACAAAATTGGCGTCCTTTTTTCCCCACAAGTAGAGCTTTCTTTTGGTGGTATTTGGTCACCTCTGCGTTCATTTTAAAAACAAAACACTGCCCTGGATTTGTTTTTGTTCTGTGTGTCTTCTCTACTTCACAGAAACATGAAATAATTTTAAAAACGAAAGTGAAACTAGAGGCACATTATATGATTGATTTTTATCTGTTTTTAATCATTTTTAAAAGGAATCAGTTCACTTTTATGTCTCTATACCCTGTAAACAGTCATTTCAGCAAAACATTTTTTTTCCTTTAGTGACCCTTTAATTTACTTTTTACCAATTTTTTTGTTTGCGCGCATAAAAAAAACTCCTATAGAGAAATATAGAATATTCATGTATAGAATACGCTTGCAGAATGATTTTGGTGATTCAATTTATATGCGTTATTTAGTACTGCCTGTAGTTCTTTGCTGTATAACACTCATTCTTTTATCCAGGTGAGCATTGCTTGCCCTGAAAGGATGGAGCCAATAACTAAGGTTTCTCACATCCCTCCCAGTCGCTGGGCATTGGTCTGTAGTCTCTGTAAACTGAAGACTGGAGCATGCATACAAGTAAGATGTTTGTATTTGTAATTGCTGTGCCACACAGTAAACCCTGCCCTCCAGTTACAATTCATGAATTTATCTGCCATACATATATTTACCAGATGTACAATTCTATTTAAACTGTATGCCCATATAAAGCTGAAATAACAGAATGCAAACAAATTATAAGTGTAGCACTACCCCCTTAGGAGCCGCTCGTTAGATTTTGGGATCTACTCTCAAAAGGTCAATTCGTCCCCTTTAAGGCCTCGTACACACGAGCGGACAGATTTGTTCAAATCTGTCCGTCCGACAGATTTGAACAAATCTGTCTGCTGGGATTTTGGTTTGCTCGCGTGTACACACGAGCAAACCAAAATCCCCGCCAGCAGACGGCGCGCTGACGTGGCGGTGACGTTGACGCCGCCACGTCACCGCACCAGGAAGTAAAACACTTCCGCGCATGCGCCGAATCCATTCGGCGGCGGTGCGGGACGACATGTCTGCTGGTAAGTGTACTAACCAGCGGACAGATTCCCACCCGATAGATTTCAAAGCATGCTTTGAAATCTGTCGGGTGGACAAATCTGTCTGCTCGGCCGTACACACGATCGAATCTGTCTGCTGAAACGGTCCAGCGGACCGTTTCCAGCGGACAGATTTGATCGTGTGTACGAGGCCTAACTGTCTCGAACCCTCCCTTGGCACACCGGATGGGTACAATAGTATTGTGGCCCCTACTTAGCTGGAGCCACAATAGCATACATAAGACATGCAATGGTAATACAATAATGTTGTTACCTCTTCTTTTGTTGGCGGCTCCCAGGAAAAAACACACCTCTCACAAAATATATATATATATACATTTTCAAACCAAGAGAATAACTTTACTGTGAATATGGTAAAGAGATGTAAGGGGTTTCAATGATCAATAATAATAACACAGGTATTAACACAAAAAAAACTCTGCAAGGGCCCTTGCGAGAGTCGGCAATTAAACAAAAGGGGTCTAAACTAAAGGTAATACTATTTAACTACAGTTACTATAGGCAGTCTATGCTCGCGAGCTCCCTCTAACGGGAAATCCTGCAGAACAGTTAATGCAAAAGAGTTTCTAACCAGGCCTGGTTCAACAGCTCCTAAGAATCCTTTAAACACAGTCTACGTTGCAGCCGTTGGTGCACTTCTTAACTTTGTAATCCAAAAAGGGGGTAGGGGATGAAATAAGCTCAGTCAATAGGATAACGAGGAATACAAATGATTATAGACTGATCGCTAGCCAGCGTCAGCCAATTCTGTGGAATAACTTCCAACTTAATAGGCCTCTCCGGTTCAGTCAAAGATTAACACGTGTCTCCGAACTATGGAGTGACACTAAATTATCTGTCAAGGTAGGGGGGGGGGTTCAAAGGGTGGGCATGTGCCCTCTCACCCGAACAGGCCCGATCCGCCTGAGTCCTTCTGAAAAGCTTGTCGGTTAATCACTGCTCCGTAGCACACGATCTCCGGTATCAGGCTTTCCACTGTTTCAATTGTCAGCTGGGAGCTTCTCCGGTCTCCTGGAACACAAGCTGGACATTCTCTTGTTCTTGCTTCTCTAGGAAGGTTGGCCTCCTGATGAATTCAGGCCTAACAGCTCGGCTGTGTCGCTCTACACAGCTCCGCAGAGGAGAACAGGCAGGTCCAGAGAGCGAGAAACAGCCCCTCCCTGTCCTTAAGTAACCTCGCCCATAAGTCTGTGCGGAGGCGTCACATGTTCCAATTTGGCACGGCATTGTGGGAAGTGTAGTCTGTTTCTACTGAGTGTCAATGGAGTCCATATCTCCTGGTACTTCTGGACACACAATGCATAGCTTCTTAAATACATCTTAACCTATATACAGGTGTGACAGAGCTCCGGTGGGGATTCAAGCCTATCGATAGTCTGAGAGGATGACCTAGCTACATAAGTAACACTATATTGCAGCCAATTGGCCAATGAAAATGTCTAAAAAGCAATATCCTGCAGTGAAAAACGGTGATTGACTTCTGCAGGATATTGCGTTTTGCACTTGGTTACTAAAAAAATGGGCAATTCAAATCTAAGATGACAAAATTCAAACAAGAGTATTACCATTTGCTAAAATCATATTTTTAAATAGTTCTAACCAATTCCGTTCATGTGCTTCCACCTTAGGCTCCTTACACACGGAGCGGTCCGTTTTTCGGTCCGCTCCGTGTATCCGTCAGCTCAGCGGGGGGGGGGGGGTCTCCGCTCAGCTGTCGGCGGGCAGGGCGGTCCCCGCACACTGTGCAGGGACCGCCCCGTCTCTCCTCCGCTCGCCCCTATGGGGAGTCGGATGGATGCATCATCCGCTAACGGATCCGCTCCCATAGGGACACATTACAAGTCCGTAAACGGACTTGTAATTAGCGGACCGTTCGTCCGCTCATGTGAAAGGGGCCTTACTCTTACTTTGCTGCGCCATTCACAAAGCACAGTCATCACTGTGCTATGCTCTCTAAATGGCAGGACAGGTTGGGGAGTGGGAAACTGGAACTGGAGACGATGGTAAACACCAATTCATTGCACTGAGAAGCAGAAGTGCAGCTCCTCACTTACCATCAAACTTGATCAGTGGAGCGTAGAGAGCTCCCGAAGTTGTAAAAGAATGGCATTGTTTGCATTAAAGTGAAAATATTTATTCTATTCAAGTTTGTATGATAAAATCAGACCTTCATCCGAAACTAATTCTAGTTGCCCTGCCTGCTCGCTCATAATTTGATATAATTTTTTTAAGATTTTTTTTTTGTGCTGCATTTTTGGCCTAGGCGAGAATGACGTTTTGGATCTCCCGCCCACCTCTCGGAATCTGTGCATAAGCAGATGTGGCACAGGGCTTTGGGGTCCCGCTGAGCCTTGCAGCACGTCTGCATAGGCACGGGTTTTGCAGTACATTTGAGCATGCGCAGCTTTCTCTTTGCGCATGTGAGGAAAATCTCATGTGAGCAGAGTTCTTGGGCAAATCTGTGCATGTGTCATAATGGTGGGTGCAGAGGGGCTGGGGCAGAGCCACTCAAAAGGGGAATGAAGGCTCTTTTTTAACTCCAAAATCCGCTATTGCTCTCAGCCTTTTGCATACCTAACTTCCTTCATTAACCGGGTGGCTTAGTTAGTTCTTTATTGTCTCACTCACTGTATGTGAGATTGTAACCTCCCTTTCTTGCTCGCTCCCTAGATGAACTAGGAACTTTGGGATTTGGCGTTTTCTTAGAGCAGTGCACATGACTGCAACAAACTGTATGAATGGTTTCAAACGGATGTGACAGGGGAAAGGAAAGGCTCGGGAGTTCAGAGAGGACATTTCAAGGAGGCAAAAAAACATTGCAAGAAACAATTTCATTAATAGACTACACGGCCAATAAATATTTATCTATTATTTTGGGGAGAATGATCTTGTTTAGTGTCACGTTAAGATAAAAAATAATTAAAAATTAGTTTCTGTGGCTGGAGTTGCACTTTAAAGCGCACAGAAAATAAAGCTGGGTAAAAATGTTGACCCCAGATTATAGCTAGGTGAATTTACCCACAGATCTCTCCACAGTCAATAGATTTTGTTGTATCCAGAGAAAGATTAGCCCTGATACCTAAGTTGGTGTGTAGAAGTTGCAAGTTTAGATATCGTCTACAAATGTTCTTGGAGACATTTCTATTGAAAATAAACTTTTCATATAAATGGATAATAGCGGAAATTCCTTTTGGATGATCCAAGTCCAACATGCACTGTTTTAACTAACAATTTCAGTGTGCATTGAAAACTAATTTTGGAATTGCAGTATATTAAAGCGGAGTCCAACCACAATTAACATTTTTTAAATGTATGTCCTTTCATCATGCATTTTTATAATATAAAGCCGGTCACTTACTATTTTACAATCCGCCGCCGCTCCGCATATTTATTCAAAAAAGATAGTTTATAAAACTAGGTCCACACCGTTGTCATTTTGCTTGTGGGCATTGTGAAGCCTACAAGCACTTACTTCCTGGAAGTCTTGGATGGGGAGTGATAATTGGGTAGCGCACTGCATCCTGGGAAGTGATGACACACATTTCCCAGGAGCATTAGAGGGAGATGTCAGAATTCTAGGTGATTCCAAGGGCAGATTTTGTGGGACCGCATAGCAACAGGCTGAGTAAAAAAAATATATATATATTTTTTGTTTTTTTCTTTTTTTAGGTCTAATGAATACAATAATGAGAAAAAAATTTGGGATGGAAACTCCACTTTAACATGTTAAAGCTTACATGGTATTTTAAAAGTGGGTTTACATCTACTTTAATTGTTCAGTCTGTTTCTACTGAGTGTCAATGGAGTCCATATCTCCTGGTACTTCTGGACACACAATGCATAGCTTCTTAAATACATCTTAACCTATATACAGGTGTGACAGAGCTCCGGTGGGGATTCAAGCCTATCGATAGTCTGAGAGGATGACCTAGCTACATAAGTAACACTATATTGCAGCCAATTGGCCAATGAAAATGTCTAAAAAGCAATATCCTGCAGTGAAAAACGGTGATTGACTTCTGCAGGATATTGCGTTTTGCACTTGGTTACTAAAAAAATGGGCAATTCAAATCTAAGATGACAAAATTCAAACAAGAGTATTACCATTTGCTAAAATCATATTTTTAAATAGTTCTAACCAATTCCGTTCATGTGCTTCCACCTTAGGCTCCTTACACACGGAGCGGTCCGTTTTTCGGTCCGCTCCGTGTATCCGTCAGCTCAGCGGGGGGGGGGGGGGTCTCCGCTCAGCTGTCGGCGGGCAGGGCGGTCCCCGCACACTGTGCAGGGACCGCCCCGTCTCTCCTCCGCTCGCCCCCTATGGGGAGTCGGATGGATGCATCATCCGCTAACGGATCCGCTCCCATAGGGACACATTACAAGTCCGTAAACGGACTTGTAATTAGCGGACCGTTCGTCCGCTCATGTGAAAGGGGCCTTACTCTTACTTTGCTGCGCCATTCACAAAGCACAGTCATCACTGTGCTATGCTCTCTAAATGGCAGGACAGGTTGGGGAGTGGGAAACTGGAACTGGAGACGATGGTAAACACCAATTCATTGCACTGAGAAGCAGAAGTGCAGCTCCTCACTTACCATCAAACTTGATCAGTGGAGCGTAGAGAGCTCCCGAAGTTGTAAAAGAATGGCATTGTTTGCATTAAAGTGAAAATATTTATTCTATTCAAGTTTGTATGATAAAATCAGACCTTCATCCGAAACTAATTCTAGTTGCCCTGCCTGCTCGCTCATAATTTGATATAATTTTTTTAAGATTTTTTTTTTTTGTGCTGCATTTTTGGCCTAGGCGAGAATGACGTTTTGGATCTCCCGCCCCCACCTCTCGGAATCTGTGCATAAGCAGATGTGGCACAGGGCTTTGGGGTCCCGCTGAGCCTTGCAGCACGTCTGCATAGGCACGGGTTTTGCAGTACATTTGAGCATGCGCAGCTTTCTCTTTGCGCATGTGAGGAAAATCTCATGTGAGCAGAGTTCTTGGGCAAATCTGTGCATGTGTCATAATGGTGGGTGCAGAGGGGCTGGGGCAGAGCCACTCAAAAGGGGAATGAAGGCTCTTTTTTAACTCCAAAATCCGCTATTGCTCTCAGCCTTTTGCATACCTAACTTCCTTCATTAACCGGGTGGCTTAGTTAGTTCTTTATTGTCTCACTCACTGTATGTGAGATTGTAACCTCCCTTTCTTGCTCGCTCCCTAGATGAACTAGGAACTTTGGGATTTGGCGTTTTCTTAGAGCAGTGCACATGACTGCAACAAACTGTATGAATGGTTTCAAACGGATGTGACAGGGGAAAGGAAAGGCTCGGGAGTTCAGAGAGGACATTTCAAGGAGGCAAAAAAAACATTGCAAGAAACAATTTCATTAATAGACTACACGGCCAATAAATATTTATCTATTATTTTGGGGAGAATGATCTTGTTTAGTGTCACGTTAAGATAAAAAATAATTAAAAATTAGTTTCTGTGGCTGGAGTTGCACTTTAAAGCGCACAGAAAATAAAGCTGGGTAAAAATGTTGACCCCAGATTATAGCTAGGTGAATTTACCCACAGATCTCTCCACAGTCAATAGATTTTGTTGTATCCAGAGAAAGATTAGCCCTGATACCTAAGTTGGTGTGTAGAAGTTGCAAGTTTAGATATCGTCTACAAATGTTCTTGGAGACATTTCTATTGAAAATAAACTTTTCATATAAATGGATAATAGCGGAAATTCCTTTTGGATGATCCAAGTCCAACATGCACTGTTTTAACTAACAATTTCAGTGTGCATTGAAAACTAATTTTGGAATTGCAGTATATTAAAGCGGAGTCCAACCACAATTAACATTTTTTAAATGTATGTCCTTTCATCATGCATTTTTATAATATAAAGCCGGTCACTTACTATTTTACAATCCGCCGCCGCTCCGCATATTTATTCAAAAAAGATAGTTTATAAAACTAGGTCCACACCGTTGTCATTTTGCTTGTGGGCATTGTGAAGCCTACAAGCACTTCCTGGAAGTCTTGGATGGGGAGTGATAATTGGGTAGCGCACTGCATCCTGGGAAGTGATGACACACATTTCCCAGGAGCATTAGAGGGAGATGTCAGAATTCTAGGTGATTCCAAGGGCAGATTTTGTGGGACCGCATAGCAACAGGCTGAGTAAAAAAAATATATATATATTTTTTGTTTTTTTCTTTTTTTAGGTCTAATGAATACAATAATGAGAAAAAAATTTGGGATGGAAACTCCACTTTAACATGTTAAAGCTTACATGGTATTTTAAAAGTGGGTTTACATCTACTTTAATTGTTCAGCACACGCATGCACTTTTGTCTCATGTGAATGTATCTTGAGTTTATGCTCCTGTAAGCTACTTGCATTATAATTCATCAGTGTGTTTTTTTTTTTTTTCAGTGTTCAGTTAAGAGCTGCATAACAGCATTTCATGTCACTTGCGCATTCGAACACACTCTGGACATGAAGACCATTTTAGATGAAGGAGACGAAGTTAAGTTCAAGTCCTACTGTTTGAAGCACAGCACGAACAAACTTTGCTCAGAAGGGGAGCAGGAAGATTCTCACAAACCAGTCATTGACAACAGACAAAGCGAGAGTGAAAAAACCAGCCTACGTGCCCAGAAACTAAAAGAGTTAGAAGAAGAATTTTACACTATGGTAAACGTGGATGCTGTGGCAGCTGAACTAGGAGTTCCCAAACTCACTGTGGACTTGATTTACTCTTTTTGGCTGCTGAAACGTAAAAGCAACTTCAACAAGCCACTAGTGCCTCCGAAAGAGGAGGAACAGAATGGCTTGTTACAACCCAAGGAGGACAGCATCCATACAAGAATGAGGATGTTCATGCACCTTAGACAAGATTTAGAGAGAGTGAGTCTAGTTTTTACATCTATGAGGTTATTTTTTTTGAAGTTAATAGCTTATGAAAATGTTCCTTTCACACTTTACATTGCATTCAGTTTCATATTTAAAGTTGTTTAAATGCAGGGAAGGATTAAAAATCCCATCAGGTTTTCATAGCGGTCTGTGTGTTCCTGTCCAAGTGATTTTCCTTCCTCTAATTTCTTTCTGTAAAGTAAAATTTGTGCAGATGGACAAAGACCTTGCATACATTTTAACCATTACCCACTCTATCCAACACCCCCTTTGCCTTCCATAAGTTTTTTTGGCTTGTGTTGATCTTTAGCCATTTGGGTCACAGAGCATTTTTTACTGGTCTGGTTCTGCCTGTTATCTTTTAGGTTTGAAGTTACCCCTAAAATATTGTACAATGGTGTGTGTGTGTTTTTTATCATTATTATTATTAATTTTTATACAGATGGGGCCTTAATTTGGATACACATTTTTTTATTTGCCAATAGTAAAAGAAAAGAGAAAAATGACTGTCGTTTTCCCCAATGCAACGTTTATGTAATTTTGTACATACCAATATATTTACCTTACAATATAACACTCTGCTTATTAAAATATTACATTGATGCAACTTATGTAGCAAAATGGTAACGTTCAAGTAAACATGTGTTTTACTTTAGAAGGGCTTTATTCCACTTACAAGGCTACACTCTGCCTCAGAGCTCTTCTTCTGATTTATACTAGAGTTGGATTATATTACAATACTACTAAAGCTTCCCCTTTGACAGTCCAAACCCAGTTTCTTTGTGAGGCACAAACCTCTTAAAGTAAACAACCTTCCCTAACTGAGCCAAATCCTCCTTTTTGTGACACACATGCCTCTCCCCCACTCTACACTGCAGCTCACAGGATTTCAACAACAGAGGCAGTTCTGCCCATCCCAAAAGCAGTGGGCAGGGCGAGGTGTTGGCATGTTTTGCTTGACATGATACAGGCTTATAATTCAACAGTGACAATGCTGATGGCTATGCCCCTGCAACATTTTTTTACTCAGTCGGGCACAGCCTACATGATATTGATTACTCTGCTCTGAATTCAGTATCAATTCAGCATTTTTGCTCCATCACACACAATTGCATTAGGTTAACTTTTTTTTTTTCTGTTAATAGGAGGCCAAAGTTCTACTTTGCAGAATGGAAATGATTTACCTTTTAAATGTATGACACCAAAAATGACATTTTGTTGCGGGGGATGCTCAAAATTGGGTTTGTATGTAAGTGCAGACTTCTGGGAAAATCAGTAAGCCAATCATACAAGCGGGACATTACATTTCTGGAGCACGCTCTGTATAACATCTGGATACAGAATCCCTCCAGGCTGCCATATTGCATTGCATCTTAGACTTGCAGACTTAAAAAGAAAGGTCATTTTTAAATAACATTAAATTACAATATGGCTTGTCGCATTTTTATATGGTATAATATTATTATTATTTTTGCTAATATTTTCTCACTGAAGTGGAGTTACCATTTTTAAACATGTTTAGTTTTGGGTGCCGGTTCACATAAAGGATGTTGTAGTACTGGAATTAGTGCAGAGAAGGGCAACTAAACTAATTGGAAACATGGAAATCCTATGCTAGGAGGAAATATTAACTAAACTCAATTTATTCTTTATTTTATTTTTTCTCATTTTAGAGTAATGGAGGTTCATAACCCGTTTAGGTTTTTGTGTGTGTGTGTGTGTGTTTTTTTTTTTTAGCCATCTGTGTTCATTTGGGGAGATTTGCCTTCATTTCCTGTCCTGTAGCCAAAACAGGAAGTTGGAGAAAATCCCTGCAATTTTAAGGGAATCCCCCAGTGCCCCTTGGGTCATCAGATCAAGTTTCCCAATTGGAAGTTGTCCCCTCTTTTCTGGGGAAAACCCAAAATTTGGGATTTTCCTTTTACTTTTAATGGTAAACCATAACAAATGGAGAGGCTGAATCCTCCATAATGGGGACACAGACAGCAATAAAAACCAGGAGGTGTACATACTTCTCTCCACTCTATCATTATACTTGAAGGCCTCGAAAAGCCACGCAACTCTGAGTTGACAAGCCAAGACTTGCAATTGAGGACAGATATAGCATATTTTTTTCCGAAAACCATTATGCTGCATCCCTGGTAAAACAAGCTGCCTACATATTTGCATGCTCATCTTTCTTCCATTCAAACCGCTATTCACAGATGGGCAGGCCACAGTAGTCTTCTGACTTTGCAGTGTGTATTTATATATGTGGAATTTCTACTACTTGTGTGATAATATAGAGCATATGGTATAAAAACACTTCACATATTTTTTTCTTCTTTCACAGGTTAGGAATCTGTGCTACATGGTGAATAGAAGAGAGAAGCTGAAACTCTCACACAGCAAAATCCATGAGCAAATCTTCAATCTTGAAGTACAACTTGTAAATAAAGAGTTAGCTGGAGGTGACCTACTTTTTTATTACTCATTAATGAGTCTAAATGAGATGAGTGAGGGGTGGAAATTTAATGAGAATTGATTAAACTGGATGATAATTGACTTTTCCTGCAGAGCATTATAGAAGGTTTTCTGCAACATGGCCGTACCAAGAACTATTTACGGTCTTCATAGGTTAGATCCATAATGTCCAAACAGTTCTCCTTGTTGAGACTAATGGGCTCAAGTATAGTGCCAAGGGTTGGGTTATCAATCTGTGTGTTTCTCTCTCTCTCTATATATATATATATAGAGAGAGAGAGAGAGAGAGAGAGAGAGAGAGAGAGAGAGAGAGAGAGAGAGAGAGAGAGAGAGAGAGAGAGAGAGAGAGATGATTTCTGGTGTAGCACAGATGTTTGTGTGTTGACATTTTTCTTTGAGTTGTGTGGTTGTAGTAGAAGTGTAGCTTTGTTAAGACCCCTGCCAGATGCTCTATGGCAGTTACAGAAGCCATTCTATGAGGTCACTTCGTTAGCTGAATTTTTGGAAAATTAACTTCTATTGGTTTTCTAGACACACTTTTTTTGTTTTGACTCCCTATATTTCTGTCGTTTTCCTAAAACCTTTAACCCCTTCCATAGGGGATTGACGTCTGCAGCAACCCCTCGCCGATGAGAGTGGACGTCATATGACGTCCTTTGTTCCCAGCATTCTAGGGCGCGCGCAGATCGCCGCTATTTCTAAAAAAAAATGCCATAAATCTATCACCTATTTTGTAGACGCTATAACTTTTGCGCAAACCAATCAATATACGATTATTGCATTTTTTTTACCAAAAATACCTAGAAGAATACATATCAGTCTAAACTGAGGAAAAAAAATGTTTTTAAAAAATTGTGATATTTATTAAATAAAAAAGTTAAAAATATTGTGTTTTTTTTTTTTTTAAATTGTCGCTCTGTCTTCGTTTATAGCGCAAAAAATAAAAAACGCAGAGATGATCAAATCTCACCAAAAGAAAGCTCTATTTGTGTGGGGAAAAAACAATGATTTAATTTGGGTACAGTGTTGCATGACTGCGCAATTGTAATTCAAAGTGCAACAGCGCTGAAAACTAAAAATTGGTCTGGGCAGGAAGGGGGTGAAAATGCCCTGTATGGAAGGTGTTAATATTGCTTGCATGTGTACAGGTTGATGAATTTAATGCTGCCTTTTGAACAACCCTTTTGGGTTTGTTTGTCTAAGGGCTTGTTTACATTTGCAGTCAGAAGGGTAGATAGGTGGCAAAGGCTATTGCATGTGTAATCTAAAGCGGACCATAGACTGTCTCGGCTGGTTCAGCAGGGACCGATCCAGATTCGAACCATGTATGGGCAGGCTGGATGTACCCAAGTTGATCGATTCACTTGGGTACAACCAGCCTGTTGGATTTTACATGCAATTATTGCTAGTGGCTATTGTAGCCTCTAACAGCAATCACTATGTTCTCCCAGCGAGGATGCACCTCCCCCCCCCCCCCACTGTGAGATCACAAGGGAGCCCATAGTTGCAGGAAAGAAAATTGCTCCATTTATGGGCATCTTAAGCCTGAAATGTTTTAATCTTTTGTAGAGTGATGTAGAATAGCAGTCAGGGTGCTTGAAGCTTCTTATTCTTTTACTATTCCAAAAGGTGCCCTGAGCACTCCAGCTGCCTTGGGTTGGAATTGGCAGGGATTCAAACATAATGACTCCCTTAACGCCCTAGTTCAGCATTGGCACTCTAATGGAAAGGTTTCCCCATTTCTTCTTAAAAGGAAAATCCTATTAATGATTTTAATTAAGGAATTAACAGATGTAATACAACTGTCTTAAAGTAAAACTCATCAATTTAACTGTGGAAATAAGGGCAGTTAAGAAGCGGAAATAGGGACCACATTCCATTTTGATAAATAAAAAACAAAAATAAAAAACAATGGCAAAAAGCAGGACTTTAAGGGCTCTTTCACACGTGCGTTACGTTTTTCGGTCCGCTCCGTGTGTCTGTCAGCTCAGCGGGGGGGTTTCTGCTGAGCTGTCGGGCGGACAGGGCGGTCCCGGCACACTGTGCCGGGACCGCCCTGTCTCTCCTCCGCTATCCCCTATGGGGAATCGGATGGAAACGGACCGTCTGTCCGTTTGCATCCGATCTGTTTGGCCGGACGGAAGAAAAAATAGGACATTCTTCCGTCCGAAAAAATGGATGCGGATCTGGCGGACGTTAGCGGATGCATCATCCGCTAACAGATCCGCTCCCATAGGGAAGCATTGAGGTCCGTTACCGGACGTCCAAAAAACGGACGAACGGAACGGACGTGTGAAAGAGCCCTAAAGGTGCCAAAACATAAATTTCCGTCGTCCTTCTTTTTTTTTTTTTTTTTCACAAATAGAGCTTTCTTTTAATGGTATTTGATCACCTCTGCGGATTTTATTATTTGCGCTATAACCATTTTAGCCCCGGACCATATTGCTGTCCAATGACCAGAGCTACTTTGTTGGTGATTCGGGCACTGCGGTCGCTTTCCCAAACAACTGACAATTGCGCGGTT